>JADHYT010000009.1:17918-96222 GCA_027604725.1 Entophlyctis luteolus | reverse complement strand
TTTCTTTTGTTTTTTTTTTTTTTTTTTGTTGGTGTCGAACCAACCCACTGACCTTGGCATGTTTTTCTTGCAGTCGACACCGCAATAGGTGCAAACGCTGGCTTGGACGTCATGGTATCGTTGCCACTTTACATTCAAATGCTCGTGATAGAAGTGCAGCTGGATGGAGAAAAAGTGAGTGAAATCACGTTCATGGGGGAGGGTGGGGGAGCGTTCCGAAAAGAAAAAAAAAAAAAGAACAAAAAAGGGACTAATGCCGGGTGGAGGAATAGTATTACCTTGTATGAATGAGACGAGTCGAAGAGCCTCCCGCAGACTAAGGAAGAATCAGCAACGGGAGCAGCAGGGTCGGTCGCAGTGGAAGTGGAGGTTGGCATGGGATTTTCATGCAGCTTTGCGGGGCCAGGACGGACGAAGGGACAGCGCAGGCCGCCGGACACCTTTGCAGCCACAGGGGCGGGATAGATTGGGCATGGAAGGAGGATAGTGCTGTGGAGAGGCTGGGGAGGGAGGGTGGAGGATTTGGGGGTGGAGTTGCTGGCGGGGGAAACGCGCGGGGGCGGTGGATTGGAAGGCGGAAAGGATGATGGCGTGGGGTGGAGTGGGCCAATGGCAGGCGCGGACATTGGTGGCGACGCGGACGCAGGAGAGGCGGCGACGGGCGCGGGGGTGGGCCGGGCAGCAGCAGCAGCAGCAGCAGCAACAGCAGCAGCAGGTGGGCGGTGGGTGGGTGGTTGTTGGTTGGTGGTGGGTTTGGGAATGACCGCAAACGGCACTGACTGGACTGGCTGGACCGACTGGTTGGTGGTGGTGGGTGGTGTGTTCATGTGTGTGCGATCCAGTGTGCGTGTGAGTGTGCATGTATGCCGCTGCACTGCCACCATGTGAGCATCTGCTGGCTGAGGGAGGAGGGGAGAAGGACGGGGAGGAGGAGCAGGGGAGGATGGGAAGGGGAGCAAGGGAGGACCAGCAGCACGCACTGCTGCCTTACTTTCCTGCCCCACCAACACACACACACCCACCATCTCACCCCACCCCTGTGAGCACACATCACTCAGCGCACAGCGCCTCTCGCTTCGCTGCATTCCCCATGTCCCCCGCCGCCGTCGCCGTCCGCCGTCTCGCCCGCTTCCTTCGTGCAAATCGTGCGTGCCCTCCCTCAATCGCCCCCCTCGCGTCTGACTTCCCCATCCTTCCGCACCCCCCCAGCATTCCGCACCATCTGGATCGCCAACGTTTTGTGTTTCGAGCTACTTGTCCCAAGGCTCTACATCCACTTCTGCGAATGGCCCCTATCTGCAAAAGTTCGATTTCCCCCATTTCAGTCCCTGCACTGCTTACCTGACCGACGGCCTTTTGTATCCAGCCTGGAAAACACTCCAGAATCGCGCTTATCGGAGATCCTCAGTTAACCGACGCTTACTCGTATCGCCAACATGTCGGTTGATTTTCACCCTCCGTTTCGAAACCCACGTCCGTAACTTGCAATATCTCTTCTCACTTGCGAACTTAGGGCCTACTTCTTGTCCTTACTCAATTTTATTCCGATGTCTTCATGAAGCGAAATTTCAAGCTTTTGAACAACATTTTGAAGCCCGATTGGATACTGATTTTGGTATCAATCCTTTGCTTGTGGAATGCCACGAATCTGTTTGTTTTCTCAGGGTGATATCATGGATGGAGGTAGAGAATGGGTATCTAACCACAAAAATTTGTATGTACTTTTGTGGACATTTGCATATCTGCGGTAAATTTAATTTTGAAAATGTGAAGGTTCGAACGCGAATTTTCACGCTTGAGCCACATTTTTTTACTTCCCAAGTTGGAAGATAAGATGATTTACATGGCGGGAAATCATGATATCGGGTTCGGATGGAGCAGTAAGAGCAACTTTCCAAAAAAAAATAAATATAACGTGCAACAAAAAAACACAGTTGTACCAGAAGCTTACGAGAGATATAAAACTGTGTTTGGAGACCCAAACTTCTCTCTTACGATTGCCAATCATACTTTTGTATGCATTGATACGTTGGGTTTCAGCGGTGCATCAGAATCTGTGTATTATCAAAATGCCGACAAATTTTTGAATGAATTCGTTGCTGATGGTTACCCCTGACCTCTTCTGAATCTACATCTGATAATTCTTTTAGAATCCAATGTGTTTCCACGAATACTTCTATCTCACGTCCCTCTTTATCGTCCGGACAATTCTCCTTGTGGATCAATCCGAAACAAGCCCCTCATAAAACAAGGATCTGGATACCAGTATCAAAGTAAGTGCTTCATGAGCAAAATAGAAGGCACTGACCGGGTCAGACCTGATTGTCGAACCATTGGCGAATCACATTCTGAGCAATATTAAGCCCGTATTGACTCTCTCTGGAGATGATCACGACGATTGCATTTTCACGCATACACTCTTAGCTGATGGCGTGGAAACGGAGTATCCTGAGCACAGCATTGCTACTTTTTCCTGGCTTCAAGGAAACATTTTTCCGGGCTTCGCATTACTATCCTTGAATCCAGACACGCAAGGAATTCGAGACTCGAGCGCTCACGCATTGCGTACCTGCTCCCTTCCTCCGCAATTGAAAATTTACAATTGGTATATTACCTTGCTGTTGATATCGGTTTTCGGATGCTTCGTGATGGGATTATGGCGAGCATTTGTGACAGGGAAGACTGTTGGGGAGACACAAAGGAAAAAGGAGGACGATGCCGTTGACCGTTCTATCAGTGTCAAATTCGCAGCATCTTGTGCACTTCGAGGTCTTGCAAATGGATGCTGGCTGTTTGGTGAAGTTTTAATTGGTACATTATCTGTATACGCGGTGCTTTTGTTGCATGACTGGCTGTGAAACTAAAAACAAAAATTCTGAAATGAACCATGCAACACCTTTTGTTTCTCCTCGTTCGCAAGGTCGGCGCACTCATTGAGCTTTCGAATCTCTTGAACCTCGACCTTGATTAGTTCTCTTGAACGAAATTCGGCTCAAAGAAACGTTTGAAAAATACTCCAAAACACCGCACAAAATTCGCACGCGCGAAGTCTTTGCGGTGCTGGACGAAATAATTCCGCAATTGGGTGTTTTCGGCCCGCTGGTTACAATCATCAAGGACGAGCTCTTCCAAAGCGTGTTTTCGAAAACCCTCACCAGCTGCGAAGTCGAGCCCTTCGTGGAGCGGGTGCCCTTTTTCAGCATCGCCGGCCGCGTGGATGAGGCCAGGCATGTGACGGGCCTTGTGTAGCTTTTTTTTCTGCGCTTGGAATATGAGTTTCACAGGCGCGCTTGGCCCCCCCCCCCCGCCCCCAAAATAACAGGTCCGAAGAAGCCGAAAAGGCAAACGATTCGCTGGCAGAGCTGCAGCAACGAGTCCGTTTCCGCGATCACGATCTGCAGATTTTGTACAAAAAAAACATGGCGCTCAAGTGGGGTGGCATTATATATATTCTAATGAACTAAATCGCGCCGCTTCCCAGGCAGGACATCACCGACTATCAGCTCAAACAAGAAACTTTGCTGTCCAAAATCAAGGCACTCGAGGACCAGTGTCACAAATACGAGCTTGAAAAGGGGGAATCAGCCTATTACTATTCTGCGAAAGAAGATTCTTTGAAGCATGAAATTGAAAAGCTTCAAGTGAGTACACTCCCCACAAGGTGCACTTGCGTTTTCTGCCTCCGCTGACTGTTGCAAGCCAAGACTACGCTGGCCCAAAAGAATGCAATCATTGACAAGCTCACAGTGTTTAAAACGGCGTACAACGACGCATCAAGTTCCGCGCTGGATGAAATTGAAAAAAACAAAACGGAGCTCATTGTGGACTCAATTGGGATGGTCGAATACGACATCTACCAAGCAGAACGGCTCCAGGAGCAATTTGCAGAAATACTCAATTACCAAATGGATGATTTTGAGCTGGCGCTAAGCCAACTACGGAAGAAAAAAGAAATTCTTGTCGGTGTAGTCATCAACGAGACCGAAAGAGACGCATCTTACATGCTTGAGGTGAGCAGGATCGACTCATTTGGAAAGCTTATTTTGGCAGCTGCACGAGCTGGTGGTCGCGTTCCGTAAGAGAATAACAGACCTGCTTGATGAGCAAAAACTGCTGAAGGGCCATACGGTTAATTTGAAAACCATTTTTGAGAACTACAAAACGGACACAAAAACTGTCAAGCGTGTCGCTGATGTGGGACAAAAATGCTACTCTAGTGTTGTGAGTTAACCTGGATCCGTCTTTTTCCAAAAAAAATAAACTACAACGCAAATGCAGTTGCAATTGTCTGAGGATGGTGGAGAATCTTTCAAAACGTATAAGCACGTGGGTTACTGTGGAAAATGCGGCGATTGGGTAACTTGATTGTCGCGGTCGTTTCACCACTACAGCCGTTCACCAGACATTACTTTGCCCACACAAATCCGGATCAATGGACGCCATAGCGCTGAAGCATAACACCACGCATGTTCGCCTTATCCGCCCGGGATTGAAATTGCGAACTCTTATGACAGCCGACAAAAACAAGAAGTTGGTTTCGGTATTCCAGGGAGACGATTCCGACGATCTCGAGGGCGAGGATGAATTCATCACGGTAAGAAAAATCAACAGTGAACAAACCTAACAAGGGTTGAAGGTGTCAAAAACCATGAAACAATGCTGGGCTGAGTATTACGACTCTCGTCGCGGGTTTCGGCCCAAGTGCACCAGAGTTTTCAAACTCGACAGAACCCTTGACTACATTCAGGAAGTGTACGAGGCTCGAATTGCATATGAGGAGAAAATTGATGACATTGCCAGCAAGGATGACGCTACCCAATACATGAAATTCTCAGTGAGTGCCACGCAAATAATCTTTTGAGTTTCCAGTTTGCTGATTCAACGCCAACCGCCAGGACTTTTTTTACGATTTTTTCCAACAACGCTACCAAATTCAAGAGGTTGCGCTGAAGGGGTGTCATGACCTTTTGACTGCAATGTCAAAATTTGAAGCGGAAAACTTGGACGTAGCAATATTCATTCGACATTTGTGCAGTTTGGAGGTTGTCACCTGGAAGTACATCTCGGATGCTCGAAGATTGTTTGCAAGGTTCAATGACGGACAGCCGTTCTCAACAGCAAAATACCGGCAGATTTTGAGCATTTTGTATCCCTGCCGACCGGTCCGTGATTAACAATCCTCTCTCGTCCCATTGATCTTGCATATATTGTTTTTTTTTTACTCCCCAGAGAGAACTGTACGACCAAATGGAGCTCGAATTCACAGCTTTTTCTAAAAACAAATTCACCTTGGAAATGCTTGACGAGCACTTGCTCCACATGATATTCAAGCAAATCGAGCCCAACGTCAAGTTTTTCTCACTATGCCTCAAGAAATTCGATTACCAAGAGACCGGAATCCTGCAGTTTGAAGACTTTGAAGAGGCAATTACAAGTCTGATGCCGTCAATTCTTGGTAACCAATTTTCTTTCGTCTGTTTGATTTGAAAAAAGAGAAAAAAAAATTTTCCCTTTACCAGCAAAGCATAAAAGGCTCTACTACCGCCTTGCGGAGCAGGACTTTTCGCGGGACGCTGTTCCTATCTCAAGCCTTGCAATGATATGCTCCTATTTCGTGATCCACGAATCGAGTTTGCATTCATGGCTTCCTCAAACGATCAATGCGCCAGAAGTCATTGCACAGCTGAGCAAGATTCTGGACTCAAGGGGCGATGGTGCGAATGCGAGTAGAGGAAGCGGTGCGGCAACTGCCTCCGATGGCATCGAAGAAAGGGTGACCCAGAAGGATGTCGATATTATTCTGAAGACAGACAACGTCCACGGAATAAATCTCGACGCCAAGGCTGTTGAAGAGGAGGAGGCAAAAATGAAAATGGTTTGTTTGAATCTAAAATTTTCTCCGCACACGTTCACACGCCTGTTTCCGCAGCGGATTGATATGGCCATGGCAATGAAAAAAGGAAAGGGCTTGCGGTCTGACAGCGACAGCGACTGAATAAAAAAAATTTCTTGTTGGCATCATCAAGCTTTTATTGTTATTGGATACATGTCAGACCCGCGACGCAGACGGCGCTGCTACTGCTTGCTTCTCTCCTGTAACCGATCCAAACGGGATATCCATTCCACCGGCGCTTGCATCAGCATTCCCTCCGACCATAGACTTACTTGCGTTGCTGCCGTTATTCCCGCTTGCTGTTGCGTATTCTTTCTTTTCCCTCTCCGCAGTTTGCTCAATTCTGTCTTTGACCCCCCGCAATAACTCTCCAGGGTTTGGCGACAGTTGCAGTTCCTCAAGCACCAAGTCCGTGTTGCACATTGGACAAACTTTTGTGTGCGAAACAATCAATTTGAACCCAGAAAGAAGCGAAGGAAATTCGCAGTTTGGACAGGTTGACCATTCCTCCAGTGTCATGTGTTTTCCCTGAGAAAGCGTCAATTGACAGTCAATTTGAACTTTGACCCTACCGTCGATATACAGTATGGCAGATGGTTTTTGCATTCTATACAATCCAATGAAGTTTCAGGAATCATGTACTTGCAATATGGACAAGGCGAGAGTTTTTCAGAAACCGTACTTTCATCTTTCTCTGGTCTTCGAACAATCTGCTCTATTTTTCGCTTGTATTTGGAATCGACTAAATTCCGATATTCTGGCCTCATTAGCATGGAGGCAAATTCGTAGCTTTCTTTCTTCAAGTCCGCCCGATGACACTCAATAACAGTGGATGTCAAAATCGGTACAATATGCGCTGGAAACTTCGATATGCTGCTGGAAACTCGGACAAGCATCCGCGCACCAAGTTCGTGTTGATCAATGCGAACAAGAATCTGATATTTGGTTTAAGGCAGTCCATCGCTCAGGCCTGAAACACACCTTTACAAGAATGTAACTGTGAAGAAGCATAAGCATCCTCTCCAAGTCGGCAGGGACTTTTGCTTTGCATTTTCGCAATTGTCTGAAGTTGCTGAACAACAAATCGTGAGCGGTTCGATAGTTTCCTACGTAATATTTTCAGTTCACTTTTTTAAGAGTGACCATAATTCACCGAGAGTTTGCTCCTCTTTTGCAATAATTATGGCTGTTCTGGCTGCATCTCTATAAGCTCCTAACGACATGTATAACTTGAAAATATATTTTGCTTCTTTCGGGATCCCGTCATTTTCGCCCATCAAGTAATCTATAAGTTCATGAGTGAGAGCATCGCTTTTGGCCAATCCGACGGTTTCAATTGCCAGCTCGACTGGCTTTCCGTCAGTGACCGGACAGCGGGTGAAAGTTCTCAATGCACGAGCATAACATTTGGCTTTCAGCAAATAAGTTCCTGATAGCAAAAGTTGGCCTTTTGATTCGAAGTAGTTGGCAATGTTGATGACTGGCGACAATAATTCAATAACGGCCACATCAAGAAGAAAATATTACGCATATCTTCAGACGCTTCATTTTGAACTAATTCTGCAAAATATTCCATGACTTCGTGATGCTGTGACAACAGTTTTTTTAGAAAGAAAAAATGATAGGCAACAGCAGAAAGGGATTACACCTGAGCCAGCTCAAATGCTTCATCCGTCATTCCGGCCATCAATAAAAATTCAACGACACTTCTGTAGTCCTTCATCGATTGGAAAAATTTGCTGACTATTCGTGCGGAGTCCCTTGATCTGGTTTCGCGCACTATTTTGACTGCGCCATCAATGTTTTGAAGGTGCTCGACATACAATCGAACAAGATTCTCATAATCCTTTCCGCGCTCGTATGCAACAGCCGCTTCTTCGTATTGCTTGGACGCTTCTTTGGCCTTTGCATATTGCAGGAATATTTTTGGGCTCGTCACGTTTTCCAACAGAGGGCCAACTTTATTCCAAAGCTTTCCTACTCCCATTGGTAAGCGTCCGAGAAACAAGAACAAATAAGTCTGGATTGCACCAACCTTTTGTGTACACTTCTGCGGCCTTTTCCCAGTCTTTCGCGCGCTCAAACAAAATTCCGCTTTCCGTCCACATTTTTATGCCTTCCAAAATGGCAGCGCAATCAGACAGAAGCTTCCCGTCTTCAACACCATTGAGCATCTTCATTCCTCTCGACGTGTCGCCCATTCTGAACGTCATCCTGGTAACACCTGCCGAACAAGCGACCTGATGGTCTTCCTTCACGCTCTCGGATACTGCCAGCTTGGTAGAAGTTTCCAACGCCTTCTCGTACATCGCTAACGCGTCGGCAAATTTGCTTTCCATTTCCAATCTTCCGGCAAACTCCTTCGCGATGAAAGACACGTCTGAAGCTGATAATTTGTTGGCCAAAGCCATAGCATGTTCCCAATGCATTAGGTCTCGTCGCATCACAAGAGCCTGAAGCGGATCTGAACTAGCAAGGAAAAGCTCTTGTGCTCTGTCAAATTCTCCGAAAATCACGCATACGTGTCCCGCGAGAATGTTTTTTTCCTCGCACGTTGATTCCAACAGATCAGATAGTGTGATGACCATGCCGGAGTCTTGCAAAATTTGGCAATATATTCGCTTGGCTGTTGTTAAGTCCATCACATGCAGAGCTGCTTCTGCAAGCATGATCCAGGCCTTTCGTGATTGTATTGCGTTGACCAGCGTCCAAATTTCTGTCAAATTGACTTTCAGAGAACCGAATGACTGACAATCATCACTGGTCACCATTTGTCCTTCCTAATGTGTACAGCATTTGAAGCATTTTGCCAATTGCTTTCTCGTTTTTGTCTTCCAGGTTCTGCAACATAATGGGCTCGTGGGAAGTCAAGCGTATTTGGGACAATTTCCCACCGGGAGTCTGACACCACTGTCAGAAAACGACCCAAATTTAGCGGTAACTACGTACCTGACAAACAACGACGCCATCGTGGAACAAAAGAGGCTTTAATCCATGAGGGAGCTTTGAAGTTCCCAGCGCAAGACATTGCTGCTCTTTTATTGAGAAGGGAATATACACATGGGTCGTGATGAACATGTCATCCCAAGACACGAAAACAGAGCGGTCGGAATTAATTGATGTTTCCCATATGAATCCAACAGTTTTCGCTACATTTCTTTATGGTCATCCACAAACAAGCAGGACGATCTAACCGGACAAGTTGGGTATTGCGAACAACATGTCGGCCACTGGGTCGCACAGATATGCGTCGCCGTTCTCGTCCCTGAAAATGAATCGTGCACGTTTTGGCTGCGCATATATTTCGTGGATCGCAGTCTTCAAACGAAGATCAGGGATATTCAATAAATTTGTCGATTTCACCTGGTGCTTGACTTCGCTGACCAATGCCCAATCTTCCAATGAATAGTGGTGAATGAAGCCCGTTTCTGTACCGTATATCAAGAGCTCGTTTGTCAGACAGACGCAAGTAATTGACAGTGACTCCACGTCTTGCAGAGGGAATACTTTGTTGAACGATGGAGGAAGAACAATAGCTGCGGCAAAACCCATATCTCACTGATTGCCGAAATAAATGAACGCACCTCTTTCATCAATTGAATGAACTTGAAGACGGCCATCGGTCAAGAGTACAGCTGCCATAGTTACATTGAGGGATGCCATTTTGATAGTCCCCAAGTAGTCCTGAAGTCCCTCGCGTTAGCAGAAACTCGCCTCTGTTTTCATTTACCTTTTGAAAAACATTTTCTCCGGGTTTCAGACTGAGCTTGGGCTTAGGGGCGTTCCATTTTACGGGGATTTTTGGCCATCCTCCTCTGTAGAAATTCATCCGAGTATTCACACCAGCGGCGAAATATGTTGGACCAATTGAAATGACGGACGGTTCAAATTCGATCTCTTTCTTGTACATAAAAGTCATTCCGGTGAACCCTCCTTTGTTTTGATCGATAATTGTAATTTCGCGCAAAGCTGTTGCGTAGGCCTGAGAGGAAGAAATACGAAGCCGATAAAGCTATAGAAGGGAGAAAGAAACGAACTTACAATGACAGTTCCGGAACTGCAACCTAAAACCGGTAGCTTGGACAAAAAAGTGTACACGGCACCATTGCGCGTTCCAACGGTAAGAAAACCCCCGTCATCCGTCCATTCCAAGCCA
The DNA here is from genome assembly GCA_027604725.1 of Entophlyctis luteolus. Classification (NCBI taxonomy): domain Eukaryota; kingdom Fungi; phylum Chytridiomycota; class Chytridiomycetes; order Chytridiales; family Chytriomycetaceae; genus Entophlyctis; species Entophlyctis luteolus. The sequence continues at coordinate 86,173 of JADHYT010000009.1, read as the reverse complement.
ATCAGACCTCCACGGTCCTCCTCCAGAGTTAAAATTGCATAGACGTCCTTCAAATCACTCAGTTCGTGGACCTTGATGCAGCCGTCTCCAATAGTAGCTGCTTTTTCCAAAGCAGGAGAGATGCGAAGGTCGTTGAGACTATCTTTGAAGTTGTGCGATTGAAAGATTTCTTGTCCAATTTCGTTCATGTCTTTGCGCGATGAGCACGTTTGGCAAAGAGGAACACAGCGAACAATCTCACTCAACTCGTTGACACAACTATGAAGTATCCGCTTGAAAACCCGATCATTATGAACCCATCGCCAAACCATTCATAGGTAACAATGGCGCCGTATTTTGCTTGGAAGGCCAATTCAATCGGCGAATCCGAATTTGCAATTGAGTGAAAAAAAATTGTCTTGTTCGAAAGAACCACCGAAAGGACAGGCGAAGGCTCGGATTCGACGGTTGGGGTCCTCATCATTGACCACTGGAAGCAAAAATCAGAATATCGCATGCTGCAAGAAGAGCGATTACCTGTAATTTCGAAAGCTCCCCCTTCAAACTCATTTGAAATGTCGTATCACCGTCAATATTGGACAAGGAGAACTATTTTTTGCCGTTAAGTAGTTATAATGATATTATTCATTGCTCCACCGTTCCATCCAAGCTTGCGCACGCGAGTACATCGTCTTTGTTCCATACTAGACCAGTGATCGCCTTCGAATGCTTTCCCAAAACCGGAATCTTTTTAGCCGTATTCCTGTTGTAAATAAGAAGATTTCCTTTCTGCGTCCCCACTGCCAGCTGGTCAAGTCTCAACACTTGAAAGTTTAATAAAATGAAAATGAACAAACCACTTGCGAAGACAAATTCCACGCCTGGACAGCGAGACCTTTCATGTTGGTATCGATGGGTTGAATCGGCTTCCGCAAGTTTGCATCCCACACAAATAGTAGCGGAGAGGCATCAACAATTGCCACAGCCCATTCGCCGTCAAATGACCAAGCCAAAGAAACGCACTGTCTTCTCTGATGATGAGTGAAACGCACCGAAGAACAAATTCCGTACCCCGGCAAGTTGATGCTATCTATTCGATGACCATGACGATCGATTAGGTTCAAGACGTTGTTTACTCTGCATTGAGGTGTTAAGTCTTGCGAGCGGAAAAGGGCTGTCACCCCGATGTTGCCAAGATGTTACAAGTTGATTTTTGCCATTTGAATATAACTTGATTTTGCAGTTGCTGGGGGCTTGGTGGTGTGGAGAAACCGTGTAAGCCTGCGGAAAGGGTAAAGATTTTCTGAATGGAAATGGCAGTTGTTGCATAAGCGCGCTTCATTGTCAATTTGGAAACACTCACGTTCATGAGGAATATCGCAGAAGCTGCAAGTTTCTAAGCGGCAAACTCCTTGAACGTGCGTGCGCCTGCAGGTTGTGTCAAATGGGAATTGTCACTTTTTGTTTCCAAAACAGAAAGCTGCCGAAATGATTCGCGGAATCCAACCACCGACCGAGCACCACGTCGACCATTCTTCTCAATCGTCAGTGGCAAAAAAGAAAATTGTGATTGTCGGAGACGGTCAATGCGGTAAAACCGCGTTGTTGATGGTGCAGGCTGGCCTCGCATTGCCTTCAGTTAGTATTTTATGTCATCTCATGCTTCGTCACATCTATTCTGCAGGCGTATTACCCGACCATATTCGAGAACTTTATCACCAATATTTCTGTCAACGGCAAGCTCATCGAGTTATCACTATGGGACACGGCTGGCCAAGAAGATTATGACAGACTGAGGCCTCTCAGCTATCCATGTAGCGACATTGTGATAATGACTTTCGCTATCGACAATCGCGAAACATTTTGGTCGTTGACAGAAAAGGTGTGCTCGTTTCTGCTTATCAATTCCTCAAAATTAGTCTGCAGTGGATTCCGGAAGTGAATCATTTCCTTCCAGACGTCCCAAAGATTCTTGTGGCGCTTAAAAAGGACTTGAGAAACGACGAATCCACCGTCGAGGAATTGAAGAAACTCCATACCGTACCTATAAGCTACGACGAGGTAATAATCTCGTGAGTCCACTTCGCCAGTAAATCTGCATCTTTCAAAAGGGAACCAAAAAGGCGGCCGAAATAGGTGCTAAAAAGTACTTCGAATGCTCTGCAAAATCAGGAGAGGGAGTAGCAGCAGTATTCGAGTACTGTGCAAAACTGTCCCTAGCACCAACAAAAAGACGAACCGCAGTGCCGCCTTGTAAAGTCGCTTGATTACTCACGGATTATCGATAGAAATAAAATGTCGGAAATATCCAATGTTTTCGACCGAAAATTAATGGCACACTCCCTTTTATGGCTGGCATCTTCCTGGGAAACGAGGATACCAGCATACTTCTCTCACGCTATAGCAGTTGAGCAACCAGGCAATGAACCTCTCAACACCCAATCCAAATCCGCCATGCTCGCAAGTACCGTACTTGCGTTGATCAGTGAACCTTCAAATTCGTGAGCAATTGGCTGATATTCACACAATAATTCTCACCAGTAGTACGGGTCCGCACTGATCCCTTCTCTCTTGTAAGCATCCATCAGTTCCTGGTAATCGCTGATTCTCATACTTCCACCAACAATCTCTCCGACACCTGGCATCAAAACATCTACCGACTCGGTCAGCCGTCTGTCTTCCGGGCAACGCTTCATGTAAAATGATTTGATTTCGACAGGAAACTTGCACAAAAAGATCGGTTCATTGATAGTGTCAGTCATGCGACGCTCAGGCGATTCCGGGATGTCCTCTCCGAACTCAAATGGCTTGCCAGTGGATGCATTAACAATGTTGCGTTCATTCAACCACGCGATTGCGTCGGTGTAGGGCATGCGCTTGAATGGACGACTCGGCTTCTTAAAACCAGGGTTGACCTCTTTCATAATCTGAGCTCCCAACGGATCGTTCAAGACAGTTTCAACGACACCGCATATCTTTCATCATATGAGAGATGCACAAAAGTAAGCAACGACGCACCATATCTTCAATATTCTGCAGTAAGTCGTTAAAATCGATGAAAGCATATTCTGCTTCGCAATGAGAGAATTGGGACAAGTGACGGCGTGTGTGAGAATTTTCGGCACGGAATGATTCTGCAATACAATAAGAATCGCCAACGCTGGGCAGCGTGGTTTCCAGATACAATTGAGACGACTGAGTCAAGTAAGCCTCTTCTCCGTAATATTTAAAACCGAAAAGAGTTGCTCCTCCTTCGACTTGAGTTTGGACCATCAAGGGAGGGGTGATTTCGGTCACTCCTTTTGATTCAAAGTGGGCACGAAAAGCGCGGATAACAAGACTGCGCATTTTGAGAATCGATGATGACTTGTCACCGCGAATAACGAGATGACGAAGGTTGTACAAAACTTCAGGGTTGGATTCCTGACTGCGATCAGACAGTTGGAAAAAGGCAAACTATCTCACTTCGTTGAATTGGTTTTCGAAGTTCTGTTCTCCTGACGGAGCTTTTCCAATGACTTCCCAGAAGTCAACGGAAAGTTCGTGGCCACCAGGTGCCTTTTTCCCCGCTGGCACTTCATTAAGAACTCCGAAGATTCGAACAGTTGATTCACGGGTTAACGTCAATGCGTCGTAGGTATGACACTGGAGGCAATATGAGAATCGGAAGATTATCGATGCCCACTCACCAAGCGACCTTTCAATAAACACTGCAGGTGGCCGGTGCCATCTCTAATGACCAGAAACATAAGGTCTTTCCCCTGCACTCGAAGATTGTGCACCCAGCCAGAAACGACAATACGACGGCCGCGGTGGCTTGCGCCTTCTCGAATTTTGATCTGTTGAATTTGCTGTCAAGTGATTCGCGAAATGACATCGCACCCACCTTCGTGGGAGACGGCAAAGACGGGTCCGCCACAAGTACAATCGATTTAGCATCTTCCAGCTTGCGGGCATCCTCGTCTGCTCTAGCAGCCTTTTCTGCCTGCCCAAACAGCATGAGAAACAAACTGCAACAATAAACACACTTGCCAAATCTTTGATCTTTTGCTCTTCGGCCTTAATCCTCTTCTTCTCTTCGGCATCCCATAACTTTTTGGCTTTCTTTCTCCCTGCGCCTGAAATTGGCACGAATCCTTCCACTAGATCCTTGCGGACAAGAATAATCGCATCGTCGGCGGCCTTGCATGCTTGCATGGCTCGAAGAGCGCTCTTAAAGGGCATTTTCTCGGTACCAGCACCACTGGTGTCATGGCCGCTGACTTCGCACACGTGGATTGCAGCCTTGTTTTCTTTTTCTATGATTCATTGAGATAGGCGCAGAAAGAAAAAAAAAAAGGGCAAACAACAGGCGCGGGGCCATGGAACTCAGAACAGTATGTGAGGGACATTTGGAACGGAAAGGGGACGGATCGGCAAGCGGCGGCAGAGCAGGCGGGGAAGGGCCGAGCACTTGCCCATCAACCGTCTGTTGTGTGATATACAATTTGTTCAATTATTTTTTTTTAGTTTCCGCCTCCACAGATCTTTCTCACACGACGCCCCCTGCTTCAGGAACCCAAGCCGGTCTTTCAAAATTCAAACCCTGCGAGTCTTCGGATTGGCTGCCTTCCCAGAACCCGCAATGCTTGAAGCTCCCGTCCTCATCCACGTATCCAGGACATTCCAAAGATCCCCCTCGATTCTTTTTGGTAGAAATTCGCAATCTGCCCGTCGCGCACTTTGGGCACTTTGGAAAGCATCCAGATCTGCCAGATTTTCATGTTAGCGCTCGTTATTTCATCTGCATCGAAATGAAGGAAATGGCTCACCGGATACATTCAAAAATACGCTCTTGCAATTCCGACTTATTTCCTGAACAAACTTGGTCATTCCGCTTCAGCATTTCTTTCAGTTTCGCAACGCTTGATTTGATGACAGCCTCAACCTGTTCTGAAGAAACTCCCTCAACAATCAGGTCGTCCTCGCTGTTTTCATTCTCGTCATCCTCTGCAACTTCTTTGCTGACCACCTTCTTGCTAGCGCGTGAGGAGGGCGCGCGTCTCTTGTTGCTAGGGGCATCATCCTCGCTATCATCACTATTCCCTTTCCTTTTGCGCGAGGAAGCGGCAGCTGAATTCTGGACGGGGCGGCCTCCTGCTGCCTTTTTCGGTGGTTGCGCGGCTTTCTGTCCTCTCCTGCCGCGAGCGGCTGTACTTCCTCCGCGGCCACGAGATGATCTGGCGCCGTAGGCGCCGTCCGACTCGTCGTCCGAATCTTCGAAGTCATCATCTGACTCGCCGTCACCGCTGTTGTCGTCAAATTCGCTTTCATCGTCGTCTTCCTCCTCGTCCTCCTCATCTTCGTCATCTCCCTCATCCTCGTCGTCTTCTTCCACATCTTCCTCACCTTCCTCCTCCTTGTCTTGAGAAGATGATTCGTCTGCAACGTCGCGCTTCCCGTTCTTCGCAAGAGGTCGAGGTTTTCGAGGTTCGGCGGCGACCGCTGGGGCTGTTGGGTCTGTTGTGCTAGTGGTGGGCTTGTTGTCTTCAGTCATTTTTTTTTTATTTCACATCATGCACTCTGAAACAAAAAGGTATGTTGCGGTTCTTGGGTGTGTTCAACGAACATCGAGCAGTGCAATGTAAGCAAACGACCATAAAGAACCAAAGCCATGTTGGCACCATTTTTGACTTTCAGCAACAGTAGGTTTGAGCTGTCCACGAAAGCTTCGATAGGGCCGGCGAAGAAAAACATAGGAGCGGATCAAAACTAAGACTGGTGGCTGGATGTGTTCGAAGATGAACAGACCCGGTCCTGGACACGAAAACATTAGTCGAGAGTAGGAACGAAAAAGAGAAAAACAGGGAGGGATATGGACTGGGAACAGTAAGACATCTAAGGAAGGTGCATTTTTGGCCATCACCAGGTACAAGACCTTATGGTGGAAACTGCGAATAGAAAGTACTTCATCATTCTGTTGCCTCCATCCATCACTTAAAAAGGTCGGAGATCTCGCACTCACCAGCAGCAAAGTCAGCCAAAATGCAACGTGTTATATCTAAGGTTTAAATGAAGACGGTTAGGTTAGGAACATTTTTGATAAAAGTAATGAAGGGGCAAGAAAGAAGTGAAGGATCAGACAGGTCACTGGCTAAAGTGTCACTCTTCACGAAGAAGAGCGGCGAGCTTTCGTCACAGTCGATAGGTGTGGAAAGAAGGTTCAAAGGTTGTCATCACATCCTAGCAAAGGGTGGGTAAGGCGCGGGATAACATACGTGATAAACATTTTTTCTTCTTTGTTCCTTCGAGGTTGTGAGTCCTTTTGTACCCGAAAAATCTCCGAAGAGGAAAACTTCAGCAATGAGCCCAAGCGTGTCAGGAAGGCAGAAGCCAACTATATCCATGGCTGTATCTACGTAGGTGATGCGAATGCGTTTTCTCAGCGACTGCGAAACGAGCATTGTTTATTCAATTTTTTATTACTGTTGGTATGTCTTTTCGCCCGTTTCCTATGCTCTGTGATCGGAGCAACGGCCAGTGGCCAGGGACTGAGGCGGGCAGTTTCCTTCGTGGAGGAGGAAGACAACAAAGTGAGGGCACCGGCCGAGGAATCGATTTTCATCTCCACGTCATTCTTGTCCGCCCTCTGCTCCCGGGCGCCGCCTCGCCGTCCTTGCTCACCGTAGCGCTGCTGCCTGCGTCACCCGGTCTCCTCCTCGTCGCTGCTACTCTGGACGTACGGCTTCATTCTCGGTTCTGTGGGCTAGCTCCACCGCGTGGTGCTGCTGATCGATTTGGTCCTGCCGGTGTCTTCTGCGCCCGTCGCACTGCCATCTCTTCACCACACTGCCAACTGCGCATACGCTGCCAACCTTATCTTCGTGTGAATGTCTCCACTGTCCCACGGTCGGGGCCCTCCGTCAGGACCACCGGGTCCTGGTGCCCGAGACGATCCTCCCCACGTGATGCATACAATCAACATTGACTTCGACGACTCAATGTCGTCTTCGTCGACCGATGTCTATGACTCGGATAATCACAGGTGATATGTCACAGCCATCCCCGTCTCTGTGATTTCGAAGGGCAAAAAGAGATTAAAAATCTCCCCTTTCTTTTGGCGCTCTGACTGCCTGGATGTTGACCTTGACTGACGCATTTCTATTTCAAAACAAACGCTCTATAAAAATAGTACTCTTCCCGGTCGGAACCGAGGGCAAGCTTGCAGGGATCACTCGTCTTTTTCCTTTTTTCATCGAATTATTCTGGGACGCAATGCGAACAGCGCTGTGGCCGATCATCGTGTGGGCGAAAAATTGGAAGATCTCGAAATGAAAGCAAGGGCTGCCCGCTCGCGACGAGAAAAGCTGCACAGCGAAGACGGTATTATGACCGTCGGAAACGGGCGACGAAAACTGTCGCTCGCCTTTCTCCAGGATATGCTTCCCGAGAGCGGAAGCAATATTCCGATGGGTGCGTTCATGGGAAACCATCTGGAAAGGGCGCTACGCCTGACACATGCCAAATCCTCAAGAGTCACTCTGAAATTTTTGAACAAAGACGTTGAAGCTGATTACCAGAGCTATTTCTGGTCCACAATGAAACGGCGATGGAGTAGATTTATTGCCATTGGTGGATCCATTGCTGCGGCTGTCCAAATCGCAGGATTGATGGGAAGCAACGGGGATGGGCTTTCTGGTGGGTCGTTTGCTTGATGAATTTGTCTCCCTGAAAAATTTTTTCTCTTTTGAAGGCGCCACCATTGGCGATTGGGGAGTTTTGGCTGGAAGCGCCATACTTCCGCTTTTTGTCATCAGTGCTCTTCCGTATGTATTGAGTGATGCGACAATGTCTCGATGGGTGCATATCATGTCGTTTGCCTTCCTTGTTGTGACTGGACCGTTGATGACCGCAATCCGTTACACGAACACACATATTCGAACAGACAACACCTTCAATCCATCAATTATTGCTCCAATATACATTGTCGGCTTGATTTCGTCGATATTCTTCTTGAGGCTGCGATTCCTGCACTCAGTTTTGGCAAATCTTGTTGCTGCGCCGACGTGGTTTGCTGTATTTTCTTATGCCGGAAAAGACTCAGCAGAGAAAGAATCGTATATTCTGAACAGCATCGTCCTGTTTTTTGCGTGCTTTGTGGCGTCATTCGTGGCATTCGACATTGAACGGTCGCTTCGACACCAGTATTTATCTGACTCGCGCTTCTTGTCTATCACGAAAAACTTACAGTCTCAATTGGACGGTTTGGAAAGATCTTTGCTGGCTGCTGCTGCTTCCAGAAACAATGGGAGCCCAGCAGCAGATTTGAGTTCTCCCTTGGAACGTGCAATGATTGCGATTCGTGGTTTACTAGCGGACTCGCAGATGTCTGAAGAGCACTTGGGAGTTTTGGAACTTGTCATGGCCTGCTTGAGCAGTCCGAACTTATTAACGCCCGATCTGGATGTACAAGTGAAAGAAGGAAACGTTGCAATTGACGACGAACAAGAGGTTCGTATAGTGTTTCCTTTGCAGCAGAACTCTTGTTAAATTCAATTTCTGTTGCAGCGATGGCTTTTCAACGAAGTAGCAACTAGACGAGCCTCAAAAGGTTCCGAAGATGCAGGTTTGGAACAACTCGCGCAATTCGAGTCGTTCAAATTTGGTGACAACGATCCCTTCGGCGACGATAACAAAGCCGCTGCTGTTCGGGTTCATTCACGAAGGGGATCCGGAGCTGCGTTTTGCACTCCGACAAAAGTTGTCAATCCTGACGAACTGGCTTCCATGTACGACTTGGAGCGCACTCGACGACTATTGATGCGTGTTCCGGAATTCAACTTCCCTATTTTTGAGTTGACCCGAAGCACAAATGGTCATCCACTGTTCGCCCTCGGCAAATTTCTTGTCCATGACAGTGGGCTGGTACGGAAGTTGAACCTGGACAGCGAAAAATTCATGAATTTCTTGGCCACTATTGAAAGCGGTTACCATTCGAACCTGGCTTTTCATAACAGTATTCATGCGGCGGATGTTCTCCACTGCATCAATTATCTTATTGAGCGCCCGGGCGTGAAAGCCATTTTCAATGATCTGGAGCTTTTGGCCATCTACCTTGCAGCCGCCATTCACGACTTCGATCACCCCGGGGTGAATAATCAGTATCTGATAGCAACCTCTGATCAAAGGGCTTTGCTTTACAATGATAAATCGGTGCTGGAAAATCATCACTGCGCTTCTGCATTTGAAGTGTTGGCTCGGAAGGAATGTGCGTTCTTGTCAACGCTAGACCGTGTAGAATATAAGTCATTGCGCGAAAATGTTGTCGAAATGGTGCTGGCAACGGACTTGGCTCAGCACTTCAGTTTGTTGACAATGTTCAAGAAGAAGGTCTTGACCGGAGATACCTTTGATCCGACTGGCACTCGTGAAGACCGCACTTTATTAATGCAAATGTAAGTTTGGTGGTTGGTCATATGTAACGCTCATCTAATTGCGTGCAGTTTAATGAAGTGCGCGGACGTATCGAATCCCACTAAGATTGGACCGGAATACGACGAGTGGACCACAAGAATCCATGAAGAATGGTACATGCAAGGCGACATGGAGAAAGCACTGGGCCTGCCAGTGTCGGCATTCTGCAACCGCGATGGTCCCAATGCATCCAACCCAGCTTCTTCTCAATCCGGTTTCATCAACTTTATTGTGAGCCCTTTGTATGAAGCGTTGGGAGCATGGACTCCGATACCCGAGCCATGGTCCGGTTTGGAGTTCAACAAAGAGCGATGGGCGGCTGCAATCCAAGTATCTGGCGGACCGAGCGGTCTATCGACATCAGGAGGAGAATCGCAGAAGAGGAAGCAGTCCATCCTGACTAATCAACAGCAAGTTATGAAGCTCTCGCGCTCAAAGTCGATTACACATTCACCGCTGAAGCTGGATAGCTTCAAAGTGGGATTAAATCGACGAGATTCTAAATGAATGTCACTTCTTTGTTCTTACTTTTTTTACTATTTTTTTTCTTTCTTATTTTCCTTTTTTTTCCGTTTCTTTTTTCTTTCCGTTTTTCTTTTTCGTTTTTTTTTCTTCTTTTGTCTTGGTTTTGTATTCTCTTCCGGGCTGCTGTGTGCAGATTTGTTACAGGGACAACTTGTTGTTCCGCGCTTGCAATGTCGCAGCATCCTTCTGTTTCCTTCTTTAGTTCCTATGCGCCTGCTGTTTTTTTCTCTTGTTGGCTAGATGTTGTTGGTGAAGATTTTCGCGTTTCAAATAAATGTTTCCTTCTCCGCGTTATTGTTTATTCACAAAACGAGAGACTACATTCATCAACTGTCTGTCCGAAGCACCGACGTAAGACACAGCTTCACCATGGCCATATCCTCCCATACGCGCAGTTCGCCCAGCCCTGTGGATGTACTGGGCCTCCGAAAGGGCACAGTCAAACTGGAACACTCTCGAGACGAAGGGAAAATCCAGGCCGCGCGAAAGCATGTCCGTTGCAACCATAATTTGCAGTAGCGGACGGCGCTGTGCATCTGAAGGAACTGTTGCTTCGGGGGCCAGAGGAGATTTTGCACCCGCGAATCGAGTAATGAGTCTGGATTTCTCGTTCGCAGGAACGTCCTTGTGTACATGGGCAAATTCGACCCTGTTTATGGCAGCTGTAATGCGGGGGTCGCTTGCGTTGGAAATCGACAACTGCCATTGCTGAAGTTGAGTGTCGAGGATTTCGGCGGATTCCTTGGTGTTGCAGAACACAAGCCATTGGTCCGGAGTGTTAGACGTTGGCGCAGAATCCTCAAGCTGACGCAGGTGCAGCTGGAGCGAGTGTGCTTGAATTGCTTCAACGAGCAGATCGAACTTTTTTTGGTATTCCTCGTCACTGTCGTCGAATTGACTATTTGCTTCCGGCGCGTGAGATTGACTTTCGAATACATTGATAAAGGAGTGCTTCAAGTTTGCAGGGCTCCGGTTAGCCGATTTGGTGTCAGAATAGTCGTCTATTAGAACCGCCTCTGGCACAAGGGCGGATATTATTTTGGCGTCGGATTTCGAAGCCTTTCCTCCTTCGCCGAACCGGGCTGGCGATAAAGTTGCACCTACGAAAATGAATTGAATGGGCTCGATTTGTCTCGCCACGAAGGGCGATGTCGATGTTTCATTATCTGGTCCAGCTGTCTTAAGAGCATCTGACTTTGAGTTTCGCGCAATGGCTTTTCTCGACTCATCAACTTTTCGAGCAGCTGCAACCAAATTGGAAACGACCTTAGCGGCAGTGAAATCACGCAATATAACGTCGGCTTCGTCAATTACGACGGCTATCGTACGCTCCAGAAAACGTTCCAGGAGTTTTGACTTCACGGCAGTGCCAGCACCGCGGCGAGAGTTCGTCACAGGACACAAATGTGCAACCAGTAGCGCGGGAGTGGACACAGCAAATGCTGAGGTACGCAGCTCGCGGGGAAGTGGAACACCGACAGGAGGTGGTAACAGGGTAGCGGAAATGCTGGGAAATGCCGTAGCGGTGAGCAAGGTCTGGCGCGCGAGGTGTGAGTGTGGCACGAGGACGAGCACACGCGGACAAACGCGGGAGTGCGAGGCTGCAGCGGATACTCCTCCAATCTCCTCAGATGCAATTTGCGACAAGCGCGCAGCGAGCGGCGCAACGAATGCAAGTGTCTTGCCCGTGCCGGTGTGGGCGGTAATGACGGCGCTTCGACCGTGCAGCAGCGGCGCGAACGCCTTTTTGTTTTGTTTTTTGTTTTTTGTTGTTGAGTCGCGAGCTGAGCTGGGTTGGAAGCGGCAGCAGAGACCCCGCGCGCACGCACCTTGCTCTGTATGATGCTCGGCGGGGCTGAAATGCCCAGCTTCGCCGTCGCCGGCAACAGCTGCGATTGGACAAACGACGCCTGTGCCAGCGAGCTCCAAGTCGTCATTTCTTTCTTTTTGTTTCGGATGCTATTGCTGGACGCATTGGCTGCACGCACGTCATCGCAACCGTTGCTGCTTCGCGCGGCAGCAAACGCCCGACTTAATGGATTGCAATCGGAACGAAACATCTGATGTTTTTGTTATTTTTGAAGGGATTCATTGTCATTGGCACATTGAGCCAGTGAACCAACATGACGACGCTATTTGCCGCTTGCCGCTTTGGCAGTACTTAATCCGGCCTTCGTCCCGTCCGAAGGCCTTAAAATCTGGTACTCTGTGGCGCTTCTGAATGCTTCTGGTGTCTCTCACTCTCCTCCTAGCGGCAGCTTCTGCCCAGCAGTTTGTTTGCGACTTGTCACTTCCCTTAAATCAGAATAACGGTGCTTCAAACTACGAGATACTGTTTTCACTAACTGATTCGCAATTCCAGCGTCAAGCTACAAGGTCGATGTTCTTCCTGGGGGCGATCATTTGCTTGACGTTGACAATTATGCCGGCTTCATTCCAACTTCTACAAATTTTTCTGATACTCAGAATTTGTTCTTTTGGTATATTGCTTCCTCCAAAACCTATTCTTCGGATTTGGTCGTATGGCTGAATGGCGGGCCCGGCTGGTACAACAGTTACAAGGAGCCTATATTTACATTTTTGGTTTTTGCCAGCTCCTCCCTGTTTGGAAGCTTCATCGAAAACGGACCAATCGGTATTTCGCCCAATGGATCACTTTATTCAAATCCAAACAGTTGGCATCATAGTGCCAACATGTTGTACGGTGAGCTTCGTCCCCGATATAGATTTCACGAAAGACTTTCCAGTTGATCAGCCATATGGCACTGGCTTCTCGCAAGTGACAGGGGATGCCCAAGGACCACTAAATGAATATGAGGTTTCCACATCCATGGTAGGATTTTCCACTTACTTGGCTTTGATTTCAGGTTGGCGCACAATTTGTCTCGTTTCTCAATGGCTTCTACCGGGTATTCCCAGCTGCAGCTTCATATAATCTCTACTTGGCTGGAGAATCGTATGCAGGGATGTATATTCCTTATATTAGTGCCGCCATCTTGAATTGCCCCGACTTAATTGGTATTGAGCCAAGATATGGTTCGCCAATTCCACTCCGCGGAATCATCCTCGGCGCCAGCTTGGTCAGCTTCGACGTACAGGCCTCTCCATCGATAACTACGCAAACCAATCTGGAGTTGTTGACTGCCGCGCACGTTTTCGACGACGGCGTGAATTTCGGCATCGACGCAGACGCGTTCCGTAATGGCGCAACCACCCTTGCGCGCGAGTGCTCGGGAATCACATCATGGGAGTTTGCCGCCAACAACACGTACGGCTGTGACATGGTCGCCTATGCCGCTGACTTCGTCGCTGCCGCCCTAAACTACTCAGCCTGCTTTGACTATTATAAGGTCGACACGCTGATGCCCTGCACTGCGCGCGATCACTTCTGGGCCGCCGAAGACGCCCTTGCTACCTATCTGAATGTGCGTACCGACTTCCTTTTCGTGTCATCCTTTGACGCGTTGTCCAAACAGACTCCTGAGGTCCGCACGGCGTTGCATGTAGATCCGTTACTCGTCGAAACACTACCAAATGCGATTTGGCAAGAATGCACAACCATCTCCGTTTCTGCTCAAGCTGACATGATGTACCCTTCAAGCGTGACGGTGCTTTTATTTATGCTCATTTTTCCTTTCGCATTCTGCATTTGCTTGCTGAGTCCTTTCCTCCCAAATTAGCTCCTTCCTCAGCTGATAGATGCCGGAATCAGAATTCTGATGTATTCGGGGGATCTAGACTTGGTTATGGATTACTTTGGTATTGAACTAGTCCTTTCTAATCTGACATGGGCCGGATCTACCGGATTCCAACAAAATCCAACTGACTGGATAATCGATGGAGATGTTGCTGGGTTATATTGGTGCGAGCGCGGACTCAAATGTGATTTCCTTTTCACTATATTTTTCATATCAATATCTGTGTTTTGCTTAGACATCAGAGCTCACAATGCAGGTCACATGGTACCCGCAGACCAGCCTTCGAGCGGAAAAGAAATCTTGAATGAGATTCTAACATATGAATGCAATTGCTGAGTCAAATAAACCGATATTTATTCAAAATTGACCTTGTTCAATTCATTCACACAGCAAATCAGTTACAAATGCACGCTGATACCACGGTAAAATGTTTCGTGACCCAGTACACTGAATGAAAGGCCTGATATGCATGTCTTCAATGAAAAGAACGTAAACAAAGTTCAAATAAATTAAACCTTTTCCGAAAAACTTTTTCACTGTATCTTTGTACACAGCGTCAGGTCCCAAGAAGAGAGCCCACGTATCGAATACAGAAACACCGTCAACTTCAGCAGTGAGCGAGACCAGTGCAGATCGGTATGGCTCCAATGCACGATCAACCGGTGGGGGGGTAACGAAGACAATTTTAGCAGTCGGATGTAAACGACGCAATTTCAGCATCATTGCTTTACTATTGTCTACATATTTTGCCGTTGAAATGCCGTGAAGCCAGTCACTGTTACCGAGAAAAATGAGAAGAAAATTAACAAAAGCCATCAGATCATTGTGTTCATCAGACTCCTACCTTGCTCCAAGCATGACTACGACAGCATATGGAGACTGGTCACTAGCGACAGTGCTGGCGAGAATCAATGGCAGTTCGCCAACGACGTCGGAGGTGGAATTTCCTGAAATGGAAGTTAAAGAAATGCGAGCATGCACAACACTACCGGCACGCGTTCGGCCCAAAACATCCCTTGAGCGACGCCAGCGGTTTTGCATGCGCGTCGCGAAGCCACCGACGCTCGGGGAAAACGCGGACTAATGCACGGGGTTAACGCATGTGACGAGTAGGTACAGGAACAGCAGGCTTATGGAAACAGACGAAAGTAACGAGGAGACGATTGGGGGGGCTGAATGCACTTGCCGCTACAAAGTCGTCGCCCACGAGAACGACGGGGTCTGCAAAGCCCCATGAGTCCGGACGACGCAGCGGAGGCTGCCGTGGTTTATGTGCAGCAGACTCGCTGATGGAGATCTCGAGGACGGCAAGTAGAAGTAGCGACGCGAGCGCAATCAGCCATGACTTGCAACCGAGGCGCTCTTTGAGGCGCATTGATTTTTCGTCAATTTGGCTGGCTTCTTCGTGGCACGGCCGGCCGGAATTCACAACCCATTCTACAACCGACTGCACAGCCAGCTTCCCATCAAGACACAGGCCAGCCGACCAGCCGCCGGTTAGTTACTTCTCGCGGTTCAAAATGCGCTCCTTCCGTCGGACCTCAAATTCCGCGTAGCCCTCCAACTCCCGCATCTTCTGCTCATCAAAATCCGCATTGCCCTCTATCTCCACCCACACAACCGACGCGTTCTTCAGCACAGCTGCATCCACGCGCTGCAGCCGGTTGCGGCATACACGCAGCGTCTTGAGCTCCCCAAGCATCCCCACCTCCGCGCCTATTTCCTGCAGCGCGTTCCCATTGACGTTCAGTTCCTGAAGCCGTGCGCAGTGTCCGATCTCTTCCGGGAGGACTATCAGCGCGTTGTCCGACACATCTAGCGTCACGAGTGCCACGAGCGCCCCCATCTCCGCCGGAAGCACCTTCAGACGATTAGCACTCACGTTTAGCGTCTTGAGTTTCGTCAACTGGCCAATCGACGCCGGAAGCGTTGACAGCGAGTTGTGGCTCAGGTTCAGTGTCTCAATCTTGAGCAGGGGTGTCAGGTCAAGTGGTACTTGGACAAATAGATTGTACGCCAAGTTGACTGTCTTAAGATTGTTCCACTGGTTTGCCGTTTCGTTTGTTTGCGGGATTGTTACGTTGTTTTTTTTTTTTGGTTTGGTTTGGTTATTTAGTGTTCTGTCTCCTTACTGATCTGAAACGTGGATACACCACAGAAGACCATAGACATACAATATACATACTTTCGAACACTCGGGTGGCAGAGAGTCCAACCGGTTATTGGACAGATCGAGGTTCCGCAAATTTGCGACTTTGAGCACCTTATCCGGAAGCGAGTGCAGGTTGGCTCCAGACAGATTCAGGACCAATGTCGTTTGCGCATTGGAAATCCGTTCTTCAAGGCTCAATTTGTTGCCCATGATCGCCCGATGTGAACACAAACAAAAATTAGCTCTGCGAACAAAACGCTGGAACACATCAAAGGTTGCCAGGCTCTGTGGGATGCCAGCAGTTCCTTTCAATCAACAAATTCCATGGTCAATTTGAGTAGGTCCCTGATCAATAAAGGCGTTGCAATTTGTCCAGCTTAGGTCCTGACGAGTGATACTTTTTTTCTGCCGCTTCTCCTTTCCCTGTTTATAGCATTGAGCATCTCCGCTTCCTAGTCTTCCCTCTTCCTGCAATTCTCAGAACTATGTTTCTGCTGTGGCTCGCTCTGCTCGAATTTGGAGTGATTGGGAGAATATACATTTTTCTTCTTTTCTGTCAGTCGGAATGGGGCTGTGCGGGAGAGCGCATGCCCTGGCGAGGTGCCGTGTTGCAGCGTTTGCTGCCAAATCCGTTTGTGGCGGAAGTAATGCTGCAGTCGGCGGTACGCTGCGGCGATCGTTTTCGCTGTCGTCGCCTGCACCGTCACACGCGCCGCCCGTCCCAGTCCAGACCCCCACGGACTCCCCCGCTCAATCCCTTCCCGCCCTGCTCTCCATTCTCGCCTCCAAATCGTCAACCCTCTCCACGCGCGCCGATTCTCTCGCTGCAATCGCGCGTCTAGATGCCGATACTGTTTCTCAAACCAAGGAGCTTGCGCAGCGCGTTGCTCGAACTTTCGAGTCCAATCACAAATTGTTTGCTGCTACCGGAAAACATTTGCTCTCTCGCCTGTCCTCCCCGCAAGTTGCCAACCATCAGGAGTCAGTACTACAAATTCAATCTGCCATTTCCACCATTAAAACGGTCAACTGCACCGCATTCCTCAAATCTCTGTCGCTATCCACTCCAGTCTCTAATCTCGCCGACCTCGAAACTTATAATTATGCAATCAGTGCATGCGCGGTCGATGCGGATTCCGATGGCGCTTTGCAAATCGTCAAGCACATGATGGAAAAATGTTCGCTGCGTCCCGACGCCTTGACATTCGCTCATATAATCAAAGCATCGAGGTTTTGATTCTTCCTGGTCAATTCATCTCTGATATCGAGTTTGTGAATATAGGCTGAAAAATAGGGAATCTCAAGTTTGGTTCGATACTTACAGGAATTCTGATGTCGAAACAAACGAAGCTCCCTACTTGTCGATGATGGAAGCGCACATCTGCCATGGTGATCTGCAATCGGCAATAGACATTCTTTTCACTGCCATGGCCGAAGATGATGTAACTTTCAACAAGAAGCACTTGGCTGCGTTCTTTTCGTGTCTGGCGGGTTATTCTCGGCACCACGATGTTCTTGAGTGGTTTTCGCGAATCTCGTCTGATACATCGTCTCGATTTCCTGCAATCACTGAAAGCGTTCTGGGCGTGGTATTTCAATCCGCAATTGCTCTTGGCGATTTATCTTTCGCGGACAAGGTTTTCACAAGCTATACCGCCCTATTGACGGATCGGGCATCAGTAAACACGTTAGCTATGTCAGAATATGGTCTCGCTAAGCTTGAAAAGGATGAAATTCAAGTCGCAGCAAAAGTCTTTTCTCTACTGGAGTCGAATCCAGATCTTTTGATTCCACCCTTGTCCAAGTTTTTTGATAGTGTTCTGTGCTTGCCTTCAAGGAAAAGAGCGATTTTTGAAAATGGTCACGATATCGAGTCATTTGGAAAATCCATGTTTCTTACCATGACACGTTACTCGTTTCCTATCGATATTCTTCAGCGAACAACCCTTCGCGCTATGCAGTACAACGAAGTGCTGTCTGAAAAGCTTCTTCTCTTCAGCGCTGCATCTGCGTTGTTTTCTTTGAGTGACTCCTGCAAAGTTCATCTCCTCGAAGCCATGATGAAAGATCAAACTACATCTGAGTCTGATTTTGCGCGATTTACTGAGAGGGATTTTCGCTCTCTGCTAGAAGTCGCAAAGACTTCGAAAGATTTTAATCATTTGGTTCGCATGATGGAATCTCGAGGTTTCAAAGTCACTGACGAGGTGTGTTCCGACATCATTAATCGTTTGGAAGGGAAGCCGAACAAGTTCGTGTGGGTAAAATTGATGCGAAAAATGGGTGTATTGTCTGGGGGTCTCCTCCCAGGAGAAACTTGGACTTTGGGAGAATTTGATGCTGCCAGCATTTACATTGAGAAACAATGCGAAAGCGGAGGAAATATTGAGATTGCGTTGGCCAAACTTCATGAAATGCTTAGCTCTTCCTGGCATCCTAGATGGAGCACTGTTCGTGTGCTGATTGGGGAGCTCTTTGCCACGGAGCGATTTGAGGAAATCGATCATGTTGTCAGCAAACTGCGTTCAGCTGAAAGCCTCAAAAAAGGAAAGGCCAGTTCTAATTCAGCAAAAGATCTTCTCCGGAATGTCAATGGGTTATTAATCGAACAGTGGTGCAAGGCTGGGAATTTCGAAAAAGCCAAAACGGAGTTGGCAATATTTGTCGAAAATTACCAGCGGCTCCCGAAAAATTGTGGTCAAATCTTGAATGAAGTCTATAATCGAATGACGGACCTGATTCCCAATGCAGAAGTTTCCAAAGATGTTATTAACGATTTGGCAAACTCAAGAGAATTGCAGTCGTCAGCTGAATTTATCCGAACTGTCGGTGGGATTGCTGAATCATCACAATCTCTTTCTTTTGCGTCCTACGCTCCCATGTTGCTTTGGGCAGAAGCGTTTTTGAACAATACGAGCGTTGCAATGAACTTGTATGAAAAGTTGAACGCATCAAAGATTCCAGTCCCTCCGCGCGTTCATTGGAGGCTTCTTATTTCAGCTGTATTTGCGAAAGATACTGCCATGGCAGTCGGTCTTCTTGATGACGCCGTAGAGCGAAAATCGCGTGATAAACTTTTCGTCCTCGACCACAACTGGTTGAGACCGGTGATTGAACTTCTTCTGGAATCCGAACAAGGATTGAAACGCGCAAAAGGATTGTTGGAACAGTTGCGAGGATCTAACTTGGACATCCATCTCGATAAAGAATCGTACTTACTCTTGATCGGTGTATACATGAAGTCAAACGATCGCGATGGCGCTGCCGACTTGATGTTGGAAATGCAGCGTGCTTTTCCGAATTCTCGAGTTGTACCTGAAGAGCACTTGGGCTGGTTGTTTGATCACCTGAGTAGCAAAAAGAAATTAGTGAGCCGAGACTCCGTTTTTCCGGTCTGTCAAATATACGCTCATGCAGAGTCAATCACACCAAGAGAGACTATGGAGAGCATAATGTCGATCGCCATAGTGAAAGGCTGCTTTTCGGATGATTTGGCCGGTTTGTTTCGTCGCATAGTTAAAGACTACAGTTGAGTGTGATTTGTTGTAGTTTTCCCCTTTTTTTGGCATGGAGCAATCCGGTGATTTTCTCATTATATCCTTGATTGCAGGTTGCCTGTCAAATGCCAGTTTGGCTAATCAGTTGATTATTTTGTTCGGTGATCGCAATCGTCTGCAGCTAGCTTTTGTGGTTCTAAGTTCAATGCCACCATATTCCGCAAAACTACCGTATTCTCGCGACACGGTTTCCATTTCTGCTGTTATATTCAACGCAGCGAAGTTCGGTGACGAAAAAATATTTGACATGGCGCAAGAAATTTTGAATACCGACGGCATTTCTGCTGAAGACATTGGCCTGATCATGGATGGCGTCGCCATGATCCGCAGTCGGAAGACGGGGAACTGAGTAGGGCAGCAGGACCGTGCCATTTAATAAAGCAAAATATATTCTTATCACATCATGAGTGACATTTTCCATTAAAATCGGCACAGAACCAGTGCTCGTGTCGGAGTTGTGACAGCAGTGAATAAAGGAGTTGTTCGATTTATTTTTCACTGCTGCAATTCGATCCCGCTGTCACTGGTGGTGACCGGAAACAGCGGTTTTCCAATAGGTGGCAGCAACGATTTACGAGCAGCCCCAAACGCGTCACTGCCAAGAGATCGCGGGGGGCGATTAGTCAATGCGTCTCCGTTGAAAATTTTCGCCAAGTCATGACTCGTTGCTTTCTTCAAAGTTTCGCCGTCAAGCGCTTCCTGTTCCACAGGGCCTCTAATGTCAACTTTAGCGTCGAGCCTGCAAATACCGCTGCTGTCATCGCCTCTCATCGTACGCGTCGCCAGCTTTTGTGCAGCCCACGTTTGGGCCTGCGCTGCCACATCCCTCTGGATGCGCGGAGCGAGATCTGGCATTTCCCCGTGGATGCGCGCCACAAGCCACATCAAAGCTATCCGACATGCCGGACAACGAACCGAGAAAAATGGCAGATGATGCGTTCACATTGTGTGGTTTCAGCACCGTAGATGGCGACGTCAGGTCGGGGAAAGAGAGGGTGGAGACAGGGGTCGGGGGGGAATGCACCTGTTTTCATGCGGGCATCTCGCGTGTTTTTCCACCACATGCCTCGTGTTGCTGCTGTCGCCGTGCATGGCTGCACTAGCACGTTGTTTGTCACCACTACTGACCCCCGCGAAATGAAAACTGAACATTCTTCGCGACACCGCGAAGTTTCTCCAACAAGCGCTGCAAGGCCAAGATGGTCTATAAGAGACACAGTATCCGCTCGTGATGATTCTTTGTCTTGCTTGTTTGCGAGTCTGTGCCGTTTGTTGTAAGGCGGGTCATTTTAACCCGAACATTAACCTTAACATACATTAGCAACGGTTTCCCTGTGAATCTTGGGTCCGTGTACACTCGGTGCAATTCTTCGCAGGCTTCTGAAAATCGCGCTTCGTCTGACGAATCCACCACGAAAATACAGCCGTGGGACTAAGAACGTCAGAAGATGCAAAACGTCGAGAGGACGTTACCTCAGCCAAATAATTCTGCCATATTTTCCTTATTTTAAGAGAACCCCCGACATCATACAGAACAACATGTGTCTTGGGAAGTATTTGCCGTCGCTTGCGACCCCCAATACCGCAAAGTGGTTTCACCAGCAGATGCTGAGCAGAAAACCCCCAATTTCCTGGCACAGTGGGAACCGATTCTGCCGTACAATTCTTTCAGTCAGGAAACATATAGAATGTGGACGACGGGAAAGTGCCACCTCCTTTCAAGTGCATTAGGACAGATGATTTTCCAGCATTGTCCAGGCCGAACACTGAAATAACCAGCGGAGAGCAGGCCGAATCTGCAACCTTTTTCCTTGTGCTCGCTGTTGCCCCTTCTGCTGTTGCTCCTGTTGGCGGTAATACTTTCTTTTTTGAAAGTTGGCCATGTGGCACAGGTGTCACAGACCACAGCGATGGAGAAAGCAGCGCGTTAGAGCTGCGAAACGCGCGTGGCGCAAGTTCGAAAGCTCGCGCGTGTTTGGCGGCTCCTACACCTGGGGACACGATCGCGTTCGGTGGTTTGTCGGCCATTTGCGAGAAGCGAAATGGGGAAGGCTTTAAAAAAAGGAAAAGGAACCAAAAATATCTTTCGCGGTCCCTCCTGTCCAATGAGGAAAACCGGTGCAAACAGCAACCCCTCGTGGACAAGCCATACATCCAAATACAACGATGATGATGAAAATCTCCTCACACCTGGAGAAGGATCAAGGCTAGACGAGCTTCTGGAAGAAAAGTTCAAGTATAGTCTCGAGCTTGCTGATGAAGATGAAGACGATCTCGGGGATGCTGGGTTGTTGGATGAAGACGAGGAATTGAATGACGAAACTTTCGGTGGACCAAGTGAAGGCAACATTGGTAACCCTTCCTTGTCTTTCTTTTTCGACATACTTGTTAATCATGATTTTCTCATGTCTACTTTTGTGCTCTCCGCGGAGTAGGGACGGATTTTGACTTCTCCGCTCCAAAGATGTATTCCTCCGATTTTTTCAACCTACCGTCGGTTCCTACTCAGGATGCGAAGAAAGCCGATTCATCGAAGGGTGAGCATCTTGGTATAATTTCCGTGTCATCCAAATGTTCCTTGCAGTGGAGCACCGAGAAGAATCTTCATCGCAGAACATGCTGGTATGTTGGATTTTTCTGTTTACAGAAACGACTCAAACGATGTTATAAGAGGAGTACAGCTTTCGCGAATGAAGGGAATAATAAGTTTGTTCCCCAACCGTCGGCTGCCCCAAAAATGGCGTCACTGGAAGAAATTGAGGCGCAGATCCTGGCCTCTCGACAGCAGGTACAGGCGAATATTACGCAAAGCTATGCAAATTCGCATGTACCTTATCCGTCTGGAATTCAAGTGCGTGGTGCGGCTGATAAGCGGATAATGAGCGTAACTGAAATCGAAGACTCGATTATTCGGCAAAAACAGCTCCATCAGCAACAGCAACAGCAGACGCAACACCAGCAACCACAGCCTCAGCTTCGTCCCACAAATATAGTCCAAGGGATGCCTCCGCAGTTCAATCCAAATTATCTACCAGGATTTCCTGCTCCGCAACAGCTGCCGCAGATGTATGCCAACAATCAGCATATTAACCAGTTTCAACCGCCCATAGGTGGCTTCATAAATATGCCCCCTCAGCGCCAGCTTCAATCTCCTGGTTCTCCATCGGTTCATGGCAGCCAACAACCGGTTTTCAACGCCACCCAAAGAGTGTACCAAAACAACACGACTGACCCAAACCGTGTGAGCCAGATGGGACCATTGCTTCAAAATCATACTTTCGGGGATAATCAGCAGTTTAACATCATGGTGTCTAACGGACGACCAAATGGTGCCTTCGGTGCCGCGCCTTCAACTGTCTATCAGCCGCAAGCTCCGCTCACGGAAATTATTCCGCGTGACCACCTTCAAGACCAGTCAGTTCAGCACCAAGATCATATGTTGAATGAACCGCCTGTGCAAGCGATGCGAGGGTCGGGACGTGGTGAATACGGTCAGATGCGGTACAATACAGTACGGGCGCAAGTGAACAAAAAAAATGTATTGCTGCATACCGGCTTTTCGAACGATGAAAATTCGCAACGAGGTCCTTCAGGAAAAGGACCAGGTCCTTTCGAAGGGGGTTGGAGCCAACAGAGTAACCGAA
Organism: Entophlyctis luteolus; assembly: GCA_027604725.1. Classification (NCBI taxonomy): domain Eukaryota; kingdom Fungi; phylum Chytridiomycota; class Chytridiomycetes; order Chytridiales; family Chytriomycetaceae; genus Entophlyctis; species Entophlyctis luteolus. The sequence goes on along the minus strand of JADHYT010000009.1, from coordinate 63,165 downwards.
TTCCCCGTTGGGTGTGTATTTTAGTTTCAAATTTGACTGCTGACGTTTGTTTTTCCAGATACGGTACTCCAACAGCATGACTCAGTATGAAAAAGAGACAATTGCAAAGATACAAATCGCGCAGCTGGTCAGCGACAGTCCTTTGCGGGACGATTTTTATTATCAAGTATACACACAATACAAAACGGGAAGTGATTTGGCTGTATCGGGTGCGAATTGGCAGCAATCAATGCTCCAAGGAAAGGATTCCAGCGCAGAAATGCAATCCCAAATCAAAAAGCTCATTGAAAGCAAAAAGATGAAACAGAAAGGGACAACCCGTTAGTCATGAAATCTTTGAGCCTGTCGCTAAGTTCTGACTCAATTTTGTGTTTAATCGCAGTTGCCCTGGAAGGAGCCCTGGGGAAGATTTCTTTAACATCTGTTCGAAATCCTCGCCAGCTCATTCAGATCGACCGATCAGCGGAACGGCCCCATGCCGTACCAACGTTTTCAAGGCTCACTCGTCGGAAGATTTTAAAGTCCATAGAAAAAGTCTACACTTGTATCTTGAATCTGGATAATTTAAAGAGAACCGCGCCAAGCCCAGATTCTAATGATTTCGAGAGCTGGAACTCAGACATGGAACGGAATATCAATGAGATGTATGAGGAATTGGGTCTTGCAGAAAATATTCCTTTCACGTGAGTTAGACACCGAAGAAGTTAATGTTTTTGATTCTTATGGCAGGCTTCCACATCCTTTTCCTTATTTTTTGTCATATTCGAAAGGAAAGCGTGCGTTTCCGCGGCTTGTAGCGTACTTGCTGCCCGAGCAAATGTTTACAGCTTTAACCGCTTTGTTCTCTCGCGCAGAAAGTTTGGATGTCTGCAACATGCCGGCGGGTACGCACAATGAAGCAATTGACTTGTTTGTGTCGACTGTGATTCCAACAATGGTCAGTTTTGTGTCGGAAGTGCCTCTTCAGGCTGTAATAGCGTTTTTGCGAACGCTCTTCGAGCGGCATAATATGGTGTGGCTGGCAAAATCGAAAGCTGGACTGGCATTTTTGGCAATGCTTCTCAGTCGTGCTGAGATATTGAAACAAGGGGGCGGTGCGCAGCAAGGTCTCAGACCACCTGATAGAGATGATTTGTCACTATGGTATGTAGCCATTCATGATCCGTCTTTTTTCTCCCCTTCCCTTCCATCCTCGCCGCATCAACGCCTTCTTTTCGGTTGTGTTGCCTTAATCATTGCACGTAACACGATCCTACGAGCTCGCGAAAATCAATATGTTTTGGCAGTGTTTGGGAAACGATCGAAATGTCTAATTTTGTTTGGCGTTCGTTTCTTGCCTGGCAGACAATATCATATCCTCTCGTTTTCTGTTTTATCCCGATTCTCAAATGCGTATTTTCTTGTTTGCTTACCGTCTTTCAGGTCTGAGCTCTACAATTTTCTATTTGCTTCCTTGCAAGGCTATTTCGCAGCAATATTTCCATCATCGGGGACAGACGGAAAGGGAGATGCGCAAGTACACGACGAAGTGTATGTGTGGCAATTTTTGGCAGCCATGGCGGTTGGCGCAGCTGGCGTAGACCATCAGCGGGTGTTGCTAATGGAAGTGCGAGACAAAATATTTGAAACGAGTCGTCGAACTAGCGGGAGCAACGATCCTGAGGATGTTAAAACTCTTGCGAATGTCAACTTATTTTTGAATGCATTGGGTCTGGTTGGAATTGATGCCAGCCAACTGGCGAGTATGCAGCAGTGATTGGTGTTTTTTTTTTTTTTGTTTTTTTTTTTCTTCCTTTTTTCCCGTTGGGTTCTGCGACGTAATTGTCTTTTCCCCGATTTCGAGAACAAGCACGTAATTGTAAATTGTTTGAAAATCACTTTATTTTGTGTTTTGCAAAGCACAGCAAGCCCGATCAAGAAAATGCAGAATAAAACATGCCACTGGAAGTAACGCTTTCGGAAGTTTCCGAAGGAGGATGCGACTTCACTGCAATTCTGCCTTGTTGTTTCGCTTCGTCCTCAAGATTCGACATATCAGCACTATGGGGCTGAATTGACCGTTGCGAAGAATCAGAATTAGCTCGCGGATCACGCAACTGGGCCGAGAGCAACGCGGCACTTGTATCCATGACAATAGACGCTGATGGTGTTGCTGCTGGTGCCGTGTCAACACGAAAGAGCCCTAATGTCGAAGCCACCGGTGTGTTCAATTGCGACGAAAAGGCTCCCGAAAACTCGCCAGCCGGTGGCAGTAACGACACACCAGTGGCAGATTGTTCATATTCGTGTTGGTAAACCACAGGAATTGATGGTGCTGTCCGTGATGGCTGTTCAGACTCAGACATGTTGCTAATGCCATAGTTTGCGTTGGGCATACGCGTCGCTGTGGATAGAGATGACAATGGCCGTCGCACAGGTGACCCCGCAGCACCGCCACCACTTTCCTCTGCTGCCAGCGTCGGCGTTGTCCGATGGTTATTAACATACGCGCTACTGATACTGCTGGTGATGGACACATCAAGGGACCTATCCCCTCCACCACCACCTGCGCCTGCTCCTGTGCTTCCTTTCTCGCCGATAGCAACCTCATCGGCAGATACGTCTGTGGCTGCAGCCACTTTTATGTCTTTTTTCTTTCGCGCGGTCTCTTTCACTTTGAACCATCGGTCCTTGTACTTAGTTAATTCTTCTATTTGCTTGGCATGGCTTTGATTAACAGCACTGAGTTCAGCCTCCAGCATTGACACGCGATTGATGGCGGCACGGGCTTCTGCAAGCGAAATGTCCGAGCCCGGTATAGTTGCCGGAGACTGTGATTGCGACTGCGAAATATTTGTTGAGGAATTTTGCTTTCGCTGCTGTTGAATGCTTCCAGCGGTAACAGCATGACTGCCAGGAACTCCATAGCGCTTTGCTTGTCTCTGGACATCTTGTTGAAACTGCATGATGCTGCTCTTCAGTAGATTGTTTTCTTCCCCCGCCTGTAATCGTCTCATCGTCAAATTACTTCAACATGAGCACTGCCGAACCTTTTCCAGGGCTTGCACTTTTTTCGATAGATAATCCACCGTTTGCTTCAGTTGTTCATTTTCCATTTGGAGCTCTTCGATCGTTTTTGCTCTGAATGAAAGTAAGCAAATTCACATGAGCTCCGCTTAATCGTACCTCAAGCCCATCACGTTACGGGCTTCACTGCCTCCACCAACAGTGCGCATTTTTCTCGACAAAGCAATTCCTCCGCCCGAACTGTTCCCACTCCGTGCAGTGCCGCCATCGCGTGAGTGTGGCGCAGTTTCAGATCCAAAGCGAACATCAACGCCTTCCGGATACCTCTGATTCGCGTCATAGCCCATGGACCCGGTACCGCCCAAGTATGATGCAGCCGCACCAGAACTGCCACTATTTTTGCTGGGAACTACAAAGTAGGAGTTCAACATGCTATTCGTTGGAGACTCCACTTGCTGCAGTTGTGATGTTGTCGAAGATGCCATCGCAGAGATATTGGGGGGGCTTTTAAAACCTGCACACAAACTTAGATAAACGATACAACGATCAGAATACCTTTTAAGTTCTCAAACATTTTTGGTTGCACTGATGCGGGTGTTGTTGGTTTGAAACCAGGACGCCCGACAACAGCAACTCCCTTGATTTTTTGGCCACCCGAGTTATTTGAAGGTATGGGCGGTGCTGCATTTCCGCCCCATTGCGGAATCGCAGTTTGCTGTTGCATTGCTTGAAGAGGAACAACGGATATCTTTTGAACCAAATTTTCTACTACGTCCCAGAATTTGTTGAACGGATCTTCGTTTTGCTCGTCATTTTCCTGAAATTGTTCGAAGTAAAGAACAGAACTACCGAAAATAGCCAACCTGTGGAATGTCTTTCGCTTGGTTTTCCTCTAAAACGTAATAAGACCTATCAATCGTGTCCGATAATTTTGGAGTTTTCCTTTCAGTTTGAGGATTTTCCTGAATATAGCCACCCCTTGTTGTGGGTGTGACGAACACGGACGAATCCAGTGATTCCACGGGTATTGTTGCTGGTGAATTACTGTTCGAATCCGGAGAGTACCGTTTGTTCAAGAAATGTTGCTGAAGATTATGTGCATGATTATTCTGCGGTAGTTCCTGAAACGGCGGAGTATTGTCAGCGGGGGCATCCCCCAAGAGCATAGTGCTTCCACCACCATCTCCACTTCCGCTCCCACTACCACTGCCTCCTGCCTGACCTTGGCCAACAAAGAAATGCCTTGAACCATAATTCAACGAAGATTCCGCGCCGTCAAATGCATCATTCCAAATGTTTTGGGTTTTAGCTTGCTGCTGTTGCTTTAGCAAATAAATATCGTCGGACTGCTTGGTCTTGCTGATTCTTGACGAATCTGCTCTGACTGCCGTTTGCCCTTTCGCTACTGTTGTCGGGGATATCGACTGAGTTTTAATGCTTTCCGTCTTTGATGACTGCTTCTGCACAGGCGAACTAGTGGATGCCTCTGGCGAAGGTGCGTTTCCTGCTTGTGTGGTGGTAGGGGCAACAGCTGACGGTGCGGACACTCTGGACAACCGACGCTGTAGGTCCTTTCCTTGTCGCCTACAAAAACCATGCGACATTGTCAAATACGAAAGCGGTATCAGGAGATGTGAATATTACGTGTGACTTGCATAGAGCATTCGCAATGTGCGGCTTGCTTCTGGATCTGTGGTGAAGTTGGTCGCCAGAAGAAACTGCTCTGTGTAACTCAAGTCAGGTAGGTACGACAAGCAACCAGCAGATTACCGGCGGCCCTAAAGTGGGCCTCTACAGCGAGGGCGTGAGATCCGCGCTCGGTGTAATCCTCGGCCGCCTGCGCAAAGGCATGGGCTTTGGCAACAACGCTTGCAGCGCTTTCACCCTCCTCCCCCGGCACTGACGCGGTGGTCTTCGCGCCTGCCGCAGATGCTGCTGCGGCCGAATTCGCCGGTGCGACCGATCCCGGCGCAGCGACTGCGGACAACGGGGTGGCACGGCCGTCCATGCAATGATTTGATTCGATGGATGATTATCGGATGCAAGAGGAGGGGCTTACGTCTCGACGCGTTGCCACCGGCTCTTCCGGTTCGACATTATCCGCACCACCGACACATCTACGCCAACTTCAGCCTCTTTGCGCACGGGTCGCGCGGCGCCTCCTGATATGCCAGTGCCTTCAGCACGCACAAACTGCCCATTCAGCACGCCGTCCGCTCCATGCGCAAGAATCTCGAAGACATCCCCAACCGTACTACCCGGCTTCAACGGCAGGCACGTATAATTCCCCGTCAACGGTCGGCACTCCTCAAACTCTTCCACTGGGAAGCACAGCGTTGGTGGCCGCAGCATAACAGCCGCCGCCAGAGCTCTTTCCACGCCGGTATTGTTGAATCTGTCGATCACCACTTGTGCACGCTGCCATTCGTCAATGTCACTGGTAAGCTCAAGCTCCTTGTTCTTTTTCAGTCTGGGTCTGCTTTCGTAAGCCGTTTCTTGGTATTCGATTATCCCTTCTTCACGCTTGGCCTGAAGCCAAACTTCGCTAGCTGCGCAGACAGGAACAACCAGCTGGTCACCAAAAAGCTTTCGCATCCGCGTAATATTGTTTTCAGACGTGATCCTTTCTGCCTTGTTCATGGCTAACAGAATCGGAAATCGCGCATCCAAAAACTCGTTCACTGCACCTTCAAGACCTTTCAAACTCCAAAATTGTTTCGCGTACTGAGGAGAAACAGACAAGTCGAAACCAGCAGATGTAAGCACCTTGATTACAAGCCATTTAGGTGCTTGATATCCAGAAAACATCAAAGGAAGCCTTTGCGGCCGTTTCACAATTGAGTCCCATTTTTTCGCGATATTGTTGAATATCCACTGAAAAAGTTCTGCTCGAACCCAATGAATATCTGTTAGCGGGTCGGTTGGACTTGCTGTGTCTTCAGGCAAAATGTTGCCATCACTGTCGGACAGGCCAGACGCGTCAACAATGTGGATGAGAACATCTGCATCACAGAGGTCGTTGAGAAAGCGATTACCTCGGCCTGATCCATTTCAGCAAAAATAAAAAGTTGAGGAAAGATCAACTCAAACCTCGCCCTTCCCATGCTCCCGGAACCAGGCCTGCTACGTCTTTGACAATGCAGGGGACATAGACTTCATGGAGGCCCTCTGCCCACATCTTTGGAACACGATCCGGTGGAACTTTCCACGTGGCTTGACTAACATTTGGGTCTATGGTAGTGAAAGGATGAGGAGCAACTTTAGCGATTGAAGTTCTAGTCGCTGCGTTGAAAAAGGTAGATTTTCCCGCACTCGGTTTGCCGACTAAACCTATTGTGTGAGTCCACTTGCCTCTCGAATTTTTCGACGATGCCATGTTATACGAAAGACTGATTTTTCCGTTGGTCATTCCTTCAATGGCATCCAGAGAAGCATCTGATTCTGAATCAAGAACATCAAGGCCAACGTCTTCAATAATTGTCGCATGTTCGGTTTCAGAGTAATCTTGTAAATACTGTACTGCAGCGGATATTGCGTCAAAAATCATTGCCGATCCTGCAAGTTGTGACACGGTTTGCATCATAGCTTTCAGCAAGGCGCTTTCAATCGAAGAAGAAAATTCCAACATTCCCATGTCATGCGCAATGTCAATAGTCGGAAAAGTGAGAGGATAAGATGGCCCCAACCGGAAATGCAACTTCACAGGGCTCTTAAACTTTGCGTTATCATCTGCCGACAATTTTACAGTGATGACTTCGACACCATCGAACAGTTCAATTAACGCCCCAGATGAGACTGTTAATTCGTCTGGGTAAATAGCTTGAAGAGATTCCCTCTCGTCGGACCGAATTCCTTGGAACTCTGGCAACGCGGCAGATGCGTTACGTACAAATGAGACATATTGTTCCAATTCAGATTTGCGCATGGGAAACGAGTGTCCTTGATTGTGCTGAATCGTTGAATGCATTGCACCAACCGCGAATTTCATGCTTTCCGATTGAGGCACGAGCTTATCCTCGCTGCCAAACACATGCAAACACCGAAGAAAATGCGGGATCTCAATAGGATTCGGCAGAGAGCAGCAATCGGCCCACGTGAGACTCGGAACATCTGGGCAACTTGCGAAAATCGCGAACGACAGATTGGGATATCGTTGTGGGCAAGCAGCCAAAACAGCAGCAGCGATGGCACCCGCTGAAAATCCGATAACACCGTCGAATGGACCATACCGCCGCCACACGCGATCCATTAGATCTAGCATCTCACAAGCACATCTAGATGTTCGGACACTCGGTTCCAGATGCCTATTTGCCGAATGAGCTGGGTCGGAAAACCATGTTCGCATCGGCACAGAGTCGCCATGGCGCAATGGCAACAGGATGGGGCCGTCGATATAGATCAAGTCGGCAAGAGGAGACGCTGTTTGAGGATGCGTCAGCGCGCGCTCAAGCCGATTGAGACGCTCGCGCATGATTTCGGCAGTCTGCTGCGAGCCGTGTAAGCACAAAATGCGCAGACGGAGGCGCTGTAGGAGGGCAGCTTCTTCTTCCGCGCGTGCAACGGGGACCATGCTGAAATTACAATAAAAAGAACTCGTTAATCCCGTGGAACACTGGCGCCCGCCCCTTGGCTCTTTCACCACTGCTGCTACCGTCTGCTGCGCGTGTGCATTTTTGCTTGACTGTGACTGGTGCATGGATCCGCTCACTGTGTTCGTTCTCTGCGTCCTTCCCGTCCCCAAAGTCCTCGCATCCGGCCTGTTTCTCCTTACTACTTGCACTGAGTTCCCATTGAACTTGCCTGTCCTTTGAAAAGTATCACACCCTCCTTTGCGGTTTTTGCTCGAGTCCCGCTGTTGTGGTTCTAGCCGCATTCCCCCTATTACTCCAGCAGCCCCGCCACAGAGTGACGGGCATGCTAACCCTAAGTGCTTTTTTCCGGCCCGCACGTATGTCATGGGAACGTGATATGATTGATTGCTGGGCTGGAACGAAATGGTGTTCCTGCTGTTGATTTGGAGTTTTTCTCCATTTGACCTGGCGGCAAGCCATTTCTTTCTTGCATGTGTCTTATCTCCGTTGCATTTGCCTTATTTCAGTGAGACAGATTTGCCGTGTTTTTCTGGCGGTTTGTTTCCAATTCCTCGGCATCTGCAACGCAGCACATGTGAAAGCAGTCTTTTTATTGAATCTCTTTGAACTGCCTGGATTTCTTTTCCACGTTGGCTGTTCTGGTCTTTCAGGAGGTTGCAGCGCGGATTGGTGCGCGATTGGTGAGGAACGATCGCTGCCTTTTCGAACTCCCTTTTGTGCTCTTTAGTTGGACCGTGGAATAATCCGGAAATCACAAGAAGCTATTTAATTGGGAATGCACCACAGATTAGGCTTGGGTGCTGAGATTCTCAGCGGAACTTGCATTTAAGGAGGGAATAGGAATGGGCAATTGGTGTAACGGGAGATTGGAGTGAGATAGAATCCGGCTGACGGTGCTGCTTTGGGAGGCAATGTATTCATTGCAACCTAGGACGGATGTTGTGTGTTGGCGACCTTTGATGTGCCCGTGGCGAGTCGCTTTTAATCGAAGTGAACCGAGCTGCAAAATTGACTGCAGTGGCTTTGGTGCAATGTCTCAAGGCGGCTGATGGCCCTGTGCTTCCGGGTGAGGTTTTTTTTTTTCATTTGTGGCGTCTTCTCCCCATGATTCAAGCAGCTCGTTCGCGAATCGCCCTTCTCTCCTTTTGCGCACACTTCCCGTTGCCCTTTCCTGATTCCACAAACCGGTCATTCGATGTGACTGCCTACACAGAAGTGCATTCGACAAGTTCGTGTTGCATCACCTGCTCGTTGCTACTCCTTGAATACCTTGCACTATCCGATGCTCGTTTTTTGTCTTCGATGGGCAACGGTGTGTGCAGAAATGGAAACAAAACCCTCAGCGTTGTGACGGTGGCCAGCGATTTATTATTCGGGAAGATAGAAATCTATTCAGGGAAATACGCGTTTTTTGCGTGTATTAGAGGCTGAAATGCTTTGCCACCCTGTTTTTGAGTCCTACTTTCTGGTAGTTCATGCGCTTGGCTTCTTTGTCTGACCGTGGGATTTTTTCGTTTTGTTGTTCTACCGGCTGCTTTGTCATGAGGCAAGAGTGAGAGAAGGTTTTCAGGTGTTTAGAGGTGGCACGGCACTGATGAAGCACGCTTGATACTTTCGAGTGGGCGGTTGAGCACCGTTTGCCTGCAGTGGAAGGGGTCCGTGTAACGTGGTGGATGCGATTAGTCGCAGTGAACGGGACGACGCGCGGATTGGGACTCTGATTGGACCGGAAATTGCGCCATATTTTACTTTATCTTTCCCTTCCACAACATCTGCTCCTTTTTCACCCTCTTCCCCTGCACCTTTCTGTTTCCGCATCTTCTTGTCTCCTGCTTGTTCTTGCTTCTTCGCATTCTTTCTTTTCTGCCTCCCCTCCCCACCGCCGCCTCTTGTTTCTTCTGGGAGCGCGCTGCTACCCACAAGAGCAAGCGTCGGCGGGTTCGCGCGAATGATTGGTGCTGGATCCACCGGAGCGGAGGTTGGAACAAAAAAAGACCGCGATTTTGCTGACCACATGACTACCGCTTCCAACCTTGCAACCACCAACGGACACGCCTCTCCGAACGCCGCAGTCCCGCAGGTCCCGGCGCCTCTTGGTAATTCGGGGCGCGCATTTGTGAAGTCTGTTCTCAGCGGCGACGGCGTCGTCCTGCGCGGCCGCCCCGTCAACGGTCCTCCTGCTGAGAAACTCCTGTCGTTCGCGAATGTTGTCGCTCCCAGAATGGGAACCGTATCTGATCCATCCAAAGAAGAGGTTGATATTTCCCGCCTTTATTCTCCTTTTGCTCCATGATTTATGTTCTTTTCGTTTTATTTTTCTTTCTCACCTTAGCTTGGCGCATTCGAATCGCGCGAGTTTCTCAGAAAGCTCTTAATTGGAAAAGAAGTGTCATTCAAAGTGGAATACACCACTACCACGAATAGCAGAGATTTCGGCTCATTGATGCTGCCACCACCTGGAGTGGATGGGGAAACAAATGTTACCAGACTCCTTGTGAAGAGCGGCTGGGTGAAAGTAAAATCAACTGAGGGAAAGAGGACTTTGTCAGAGTGAGTCAGTCCCAATTGTAATCTCCAATTGTCTGACTATGTTTAGCGAGCAAACTGCGTTGATGGAGTTAGAAGCTGCCGCGCAGGCAGGTGGTTTGGGTTTGTGGTCCCCAAAGCTTGTTCCCCGCACTATTTCGTACTCGATTGCCGATGCTCGAGCGTTTTTTGAGACCCATAAAGGAAAACCGTTGACAGGTCAGGCAATTCCATCTTGGATTTCTTTTTTGGTGCTCATAACGGTTCGTTAGCTTTGGTGGATCAAGTCCGTGACGCAAATACAATTCGAATTGCTGTCGTATTCCCCGAATCGCTCCATCAATATATAAATATCAATCTGACAGGAATCAAAGCCCCTGTTTACCGTTCAAATGTTCCCAACGTGGAAGATTTAATCGAACCATACAGTCAAGAAGCGAAATACTTTGTCGAATCTCGGTTGTTGCAACGGGAAGTGACGGCATATTTAGAGGGTGTGAACTCGAATGGCGTTTTTGTCGCCTCCCTTGTTCACAAAGTTGGGGGCTCTATCGCTGAAGCTCTCGTTGCCGAAGGATATGCATCGGTGGTATCTTGGCAAACATCTCTTCTCACAAATGGCGTCGACAAACTGAAAGCGGCTGAATTGAAAGCTAAAGAAAAGAAATTACGAGTGTGGAAGAACTTTGTCGAAAAGGCCAATCCGAATGCGGCTAACAAGGCTACTTCCCTAGTCGACTATGAAGCTATCGTTACCAGAATTATGAGCACTGACAGCATCATGGTTGTTCCTGTAGGCAAGCCCAGCAGCCAGGAGCGCCGAGTCTTCTTTTCTTCTCTCAGAGCACCGCCAAAATCAAAGGAAGGTGAAACTGCAGAAAGCGGGCTTTCTCATGAAGCTAGAGAGGTTTGACCTCTGCCGTTGTGTTTCCCTTTGGATTTATTTGTTGGTATTGTAGTTTCTTAGGCAAAAATTGATTGGCAAAACCGTTCGTGTCGTTGTTGACTACGTGAAACCAAAGGAAAACAATTATGACGAAAGATGCTGTGCTTCTGTGACGCTGAATGACACAAACATTGCTGAAACGCTTATATCTCGAGGATATGCCACCGCCCTTCGTCATCGTAAAGATGACGACGATCGTGCTTCAAATTACGATGCGCTTTTGTTAGCTGAGGACAATGCATTGAAGGCGTTGAAGGGCCTGCACTCGGGAAAAGATTTCCCCGCTCTGAAAATTGTTGATGCTTCTGAATCAGCCGCCAAAGCCAAAAGCTTTTTGAGCGGCCTGCAGCGAAATAAGACTGTCGGTGGCGTCGTCGAATTCGCGTCTTCTGGATCGAGATTTAAGATTTGGATTCCTTCGCAGAACATCAAAATCACGTTGGTTTTGGGTAATCGACTTCTGAAATTTTTGATCTAATGTGATATTTAGGCGGTGTGCGCACCCCGAAAGCTGCACGCCAGAATGCAAGTGGCGGAAAAGACGCAGAGAAAGGAGAACCATTTGGCCAAGAAGCTTTAGATCTCGCAAATCGCCGGAGCCTCCAACGCGACGTCGAAATCAGCGTTGAGAGCATCGACAAAGCCGGTGGCTTTATTGGCACTCTTTTTGTTCCATCGCTTCAGAAATCAGGTGGCTCTGCGATTTCAACGGTACCTGGACTGTCTGGCAAGAACTCCAGTACCGCCTTAGATAATTTTGCTGTGTTACTTCTTGAAAACGGCTTCGCGACTGTTCATGACTTCTCTGCGTCCCAATCTCCATACGGTGCGCAATTTCATGCTGCAGAAAAGCGTGCGCAGGAGGCGCGATTGGGTGTATGGTCCCTCCGGGACCCCGAAGAAGAAGCGAGGGCGAAAGCGGCCGCTTCCTCTTCTGTGAACGGAAGCGAAGACTTTGCTGAAACTACTTCGGAAGTTTACGTGAGCGAGATCGGTGATGGTGGAGTGATACACATTCAAACTGTTGGCTCTGGTGAGGTTTTTTCTTTCTTGTCGCGATTGAGTGTAACCTTCGCGACAGAATTAAGTCGGTTGGAAAAGGTCATGTCAGACTTTGCGATTTACTACAAAAACCATCAACTCCCTCTCGCGCAAGGTCCAAAAGTAAACGACTATGTTGCGGCCAAGTTTTCCGCGGACGACCAATGGTATCGCGCACGAGTGCGGGAGTACAACGCAGCATCCAAAACGTATCTGGTGACATTTATTGACTACGGCAACTCTGAGTCGCTGCCGATTTCGCGCCTCCGCGCACTGGCGCCGGAATTCAGCGCCACTGTCCTTCCGCCGCAGTCGAAGGAGGCGCGACTCGCGTTTTTGACCGTGCCAGCCATCAGCGAAGAAGGTGGCGAGGCGGCGTACGAAAGACTGAAGGACGAAACTGAGGGCCGTAAACTCGTGGCACGGATCCTTGGCCGTCCCACCGGTGCCAGTCCTGTGCACGTGCTGCTGTCTGCCTCCTCATCGGGTGTTATCAACGACAACCTCAACCTGTCTCTTGTTGCCGATGGACTCGCCTATTTGGACCGGAGCGTGACGAGATTGTATGATGAGGCTGTGAAGACCGGGTCTTCGGCCAAAAGCCTCAAGCAAGGTGTACTGGCATCGTTAGTGGCGGCTCAGGAATCCGCAAGAAAGGGCAGACAGGGGCTTTGGCGTTACGGCGATTTTCGCAATGATGAGTGAAGTGCGTGCTAGGTTTTGTTTGTTTGGTTGATTTTTTGTTGATGACGGCGACGACGACGATGAAGGTGATGATGTAATGCGGGGCAGTGTTTTAAGTTGTGAAGATTGAAAAGAATACCTGCCGATGTTTCTTTTGAAAACAAAAAAACGAATCACAGTAACTGATCGACACCTTTCGCCCTCAAGGAGAACTCTTCCAGAACATCGTTTACAGCAGCCTCAACAACCCTCGTCATTTGTTCCTCTGCCCATTTCTCCATAAGCAATTTCAACGCGGGGGAAGGCTCCTTCCCGCCAAACACTTTGCCCCCTTTGTCTGCACGAACGCTTTGCGAGACAGCCGAAATGACGTCCAAGCCAGGCGACTTTGTTTTTGGGTTCACAAGCATTGTCAAAAAGTGCCTGTGCAGAGCCGTGGCAGGCGGCGCTGATGCTGATGCGGCCGTTGACGACGAAGTATTTGCTGTAGCGTTAGAATTAAACGGCGACGGTATGAGGGTCGTGAACGGCTGGATCACAAGAAATAGGGTTACGTTCGGCGGCTTGGGTCCGCTGTCCGTGTTATTTGCGTCCGATTCATCGTCTGGCTCTGGTTCGTTTATGTCTGCAAGCTTCTGAAGACGCTGAACAGTTGCCTGATTTTGTGAATGAGCAAAATAACAAAAACCAAACTAAAACTTCAGAACCTCAACAACTTTTACGGCTTCTTGAACACCCCGAGCGGCTCTTGGGCTGGGATCTGTAACACTGTTGACTACTACACGGCTTCCAATTGCTCGGCCAGATCCTCCAGGGACCACGCCACCTCCATGCAGCCACAGACTGTTAGCAGTTGCCTGCACAAAGTCATGTACCATATCCGCAGTACTCTGAGGGACCATTCTGGCAGCGGAAGAGTCCGGTGAGTCTTGATGCACAACCGGGGCAGTGTCTGGCTCTCCAAGTTCAGCGCAAAGCCACACGGTTATCGTCGAAGCAAGTCGCGGCAGGCTCGAGGAAGTCGGACTAGAGCTGTCGCGAAATGCGTCTGCGAACAGCAAATGTGAGATGCTCGAGCTTCCAGCGCCACCACGATAGCCATCTTGCTCGAGGGGCGGCGCAATAATATCCCCAATTGTACTGACTGACTTGATGGTGAATTTTGAGATATCGTTCGCTAAGTATGCGGCTTCAGACTGGGGAACTAAACGGCCGCAAAGAGGAAGGCATGAACTTGTACTCAACTTAGCTTTCCGACAGTTTCTTTGTTGACGACGCCGGAAACTTCAGCAACAATTCCTTTGACCTTATCGCTTGCAAGAGTTTCTTCCACCATTGCTTCCGCCATCTTGAGCGACGAGACAGCCGTGGAAGATAGGTTCGACGCAGTTGCCTGTGCGATCCAAAATCAACTTGGTGAGTAGGGTTGGGGTACTGACTTGCGCTTTTGACCAGATCGAACCAGCCCAGCCCCACGCAGTGTCGGCAGCGGTTTGTGAAGAGATTGACGCGAGTGAGGCATTCGTTTCCTCCAAGTCGGTGGGTGCTGTTACTGCCGCGGCCGGGAGGGACCCACCAGATGGGGAAGCACCAGCCGCAGTACTTTCGATCGGAGGTGCAGGCTGGGCCTTGGCATCGAGATTATCGAGGAACGAGAGCACGTCGTCGGGAGCAGCCGGGGCAGGGACGGCGCTGGCGGCGGGAGCAGTGGCGGAAGTGTCTCGCAGAGCAGGAACTAGGTCGTCCAGGCCGTCGAGGAACCTGCGCGCAGACACGACTGAGCGGGAAGATGGGCTGGGCCATCCAACTCACTTCATCACGTCATCGCTCGCCTGCGTCGGCGGCGCGTTGTTTGGACGTGACTGCGCCATCGACTTAGACTTTGTGGCTGGATTGAACACACGCACACGCCTTCATTCGTTCTCCGTCCACCGCACACTTATCTCCGTCGCGCCGCCTCGCCTGCCGTCGTCGCACGCCTCTCTCTATCGTTCACATGTCCCCGCCGTCCTTGCCGCGGTCGCCGTCCCCTCTACCATCTGCCTCCCCATCCTCGGCGAATCCGTCCTTGCTGTTGCTGTTGCTGTTGCTTTGCATACGATTACCAGCCCCTTTCTTGCTGCGCTTACCCACAACAGGGCCTTTCCTCGCGCCATCAATTAAACTATAAACGAATTCTGGTTGCTGATTTTTGATGATGCTATTGTTGTTTTTGTTGCTGCTGGTGATTCCTTCATGCTTAGATCGCGATTCCCTGGGGGCATTCGATCTTAATTCATACTTGCTTAAGATTGAAACCATCGTTTCTGCTGCTTCCTCCGCTTCGGTACCGTCTTCCTCACCTGTGCTTATGCCGGTCCTTTTGCAAACACTCCATGACCCTTCCAGTTTTTTTAATTCACGCGACGATTCAACAGCAGGTTTATCTGAGTTCTTTGGTGGGGCGACAATTGGAGGGATAATCGCTGGAAGGTGGCAAGGTGGAGATTTTGTGTGAACGATTATCGGTCGTGAAACTGATGTCAGAGCAGGATTCACAATGGTGGGCGATAGCTCAACCGGAGAAATTGCTGAAGTCATTGACCTCACAGTGGACTGTAGGAGAGGTCGAGTTTCTGCGAGAACGACCTGGCCTGATTCTCCGTGTACCTCCACTGCAAGCGAATCAACCTGGAAAGCTGAAATTTTGCTGATTTCGGGCGATCCGCGCCGAGTCGGTTGCGGCGTTGACAAGCGCTGTTTGGCTGCTGTATAGGGGAAACTTTGCCCTCCAGAAAAGCTCCTGTAATTTTCAAAACTGGCAGGTGGTCCTGAGTTAATAATATACTCTTGAAATCCATTGTGTTCATTTGCACCGTATATTTGGGAGCTACCCGTTGATGTGTGATGATGAGAATGAGATTCATAGAACAGAGACGGATTCTGATGAGATTGATCTGCGTGCATTAAGCTTCCAGCCATTCCTCCGTTGTTTTCGTTCCCTGTGATGTCTACTGTATACATTGAACCGGAACTTCCCGCCCGCGCCGAATTTTCTTTTTTCTTACTCTGAGCTCTTTTCTTCCCAGTTGCACTGTACGGGGAGTCAGTTGCGCTTTTGGAACCGCCCCGTTTTTTATAGGATTTTGGTTGATGTGCTGCAGGACTGCAGATTTTGCATTTGAATTTGATAGTTCTATGACAGCACAACGAATTCGTTTCTCTCCCTGCGTCAAAACACTGCACATCGGTTATTAATGCTTCATGCAATTATAAGTAAGAAGTTAACAACCTTTGGACACTGCCGAAAAAAAACAATATAAATCAAACTACTCCATTAAGGACAAGTTACTCACGGCGTATTTTTGACGACGGTGCTCGCAAATGATTGATCCACCAGTTCCTTCATCATAACACTGAATACACTGATTTCGGAATATTAATTCGCCGGATGTTTTTTATGATCTCAAACCTGGCTTCGTCTTTTTCCGTGATGGCAAATGGCTGAGACCCTGGTAATAACCTGACTGGGATTTCCGTGAACGCTGCACTCGTTGCACTATTTTATAATTGTAATGTTCTGGAAATGAAAATAAGAGACTGACCCTGCACAAAAGTTTCCTATGAACGCAATATACGGCCCCCTTTCCGCGACGGAGATTCTTCTCCCTGAGGTTTTGAAAATCGTCGCCTTGAACCGATTCCTGTTGATGTTCCTGACCATTATCATCACTCTCGTCGTTCATCGCCATTCCACCAACTTTGGACGTGACATATGCCGCACCGGTAGCAAGGGCAGCGGTTGATGCAGCCATTGCTTCAAGGTCGTTGTCGGATACGAGCTGGAGTTGAAGCATGTCACAAAACTGATGGGCAGCATTCTTTTTGAAACTTCGGCCGTCATTGCCACAAAAAGTTGAATTTCCAAAACTCTCTGTTTCATGCCTTAAAGCGGAGCTGCTGTCAAAGCGTGGACCATCTTCGGCAGACACGTCGCGGGCCAAAGCCCGATGGCACTCGTAGAACGCCGAGCAGTTGGGGTGATCCGCTGCAGGAGCCGCATGACCACGGCCCGAGGCCGCACCTGAATCCGCGGCCACGGTTGGCGGATACCGGTCTGTTTCTGCGGGTACCCACGCCCACGCGTTTGGCGAGTCTGGCCGCTTTTCCAGGCGCATCATTGTTCCGTTCGCGTCGATCTGGGTCAACCCACGCATTGCCAGGGTTGATCGTGGCGACATTGCGCTATGTGTAGGAAACGAGCCCCCCGCGGACGCAGGGCCATTCCCTTGCGGAACTGCATGGTGCGTATGTCGCGGTGAATCCGGCGCTTGCGTGTCTGTTGTCGTGAATACGAAATTTCCCTCCGGTTCGTCGCCGTCTGCAGTTCGCACAGCGCTTCCTTCTATCAGATTCATAGCTACTGGTGCGAACGCGCCGAATTCGGGTTGAGGAAGCCCAAAATGGGAGCGCTGATGTGGATTCACTAGCGAATGGTTGAAGTGCAGATGCATGGTGTCCATATACGGATTTTGAATCTGAATCTGGTTCATCTCTTGACTGTGGTAAGAATGATTGTGATGGTGGTTGAAGAAAAAGGGATTGTCCGAGTACATGGGAAGACCATCGTGTTCCTGGTGGTTGGCATAATTATGGTCATAGTCACGCGTGTGACCGTTGAATGGTAGTTGATGCTGATGCTGGCGCTGTTGCGCGATGTGCTGGTGAATCGGCGAGAGCCCGTGGCTGTCAAAAACCGCCTGCTGAGGAAGAAATTGCGGAATGTTATACATTTGCATATGCATGTCGTGCATTTGCATTGGCGCAGGAAGAAGGTCCCCAATGGCTCCGTATTCAGAGTGGCTGGAATTCGGATCGCGTTCCATGCAGTTATCGACGCCACCATTATCTGGCGGCAGCTGAAGCATTTGTTCTTGATTCATGAAGCTGAGCGAAAATGTCAGAAAATCTCCCAACCAAGAAGATGAAATGAATCAAGAAAGAAAAACGATGAAAACCGCCAACAACTATCAAAACTCCCATGCTGGAATATTCTTTGCATTCCAAGTGCTGAAGCTGCTTTGTTATACTGTTTTTTGGAATAACTTGAAACAGAAAGAAAAAAAATAGAGGGCGGACAGACATCGCGTTCTTCATACCTATAACAAAGGAACAGAAAAGACTATTTGTCTGACACTTTTAAAGGGAGTTGTCCGAGGCCGTGACAATGCGCGCGTGACAAACAGGGAAAGGTAAGTTTGTTTATAAGAAAGAATTTTTTCTGACAAGTTCTTTTTTTTACGGGCTTTCTGTTTTTTCGATGAGGGAATGAAAGAAAATTGAACAAATTGGAATTGAAGAGCCATTAGCAGCCCAGATGTTTGTTTGATGCGTGTACTTGTCTTTCCAGTTCCTTGCAATACTTTTGAGGAACCCCAATGTTCCTCAATTCCTGCAATTTTGAATGAGCAAAGATTTAAATTTTGGCTAAAACCTGAATTTTTCTATCTTTAATTTGATCAATCTTGTTAGTTTTGTCAAGTCTTTCTTGAGAAAGCCGCACTCCTTCCATGAAAAATTCTTCTCTCTGCTTTTTTTTCAAGGCTTCCTTTTGTCGAATTTGAGCCTGAAAACATACATATTAAAGGCAGCCAGGGACTCATTGTCAAAGCTTACTTGAACTTCAGTTGAATATAGACGATTTTTGTTGTGTTTGAGAGCCTCTTCGGCCTTAATGCGTTCCTCAGTCTCCTTCTGCCTTCTCAAGTTTTCAAAAAATTCATCTTTCATTTTTCGCGCCTCCACGGCAATAGCATGCTCTCTAGCACGCTGCTGTTTTATGCGCTCCGCCTTCAACTCATCTTCTTGAAGCTTGTGTTTCTCGGCAGTTTCCTTTTCTTTGCGTCTCCATTCTCGCTCGTAAGCCTCATACGCACGCTGAGCTCGCAGAGCATCTTGTTGCGCCTGTTTATCGGACATTTTTTCCTGAGCAGCACGCAACCTTGCCAATTCAATTTCTCTTTCCGCTTTCTTTTGCTGCATAATTCTGTCTTTTTCAATTTCACGCTGCTCCTTGTCCAGAATATACTGAAGAACTTTCTTATCTTCTTCTTCTTCGGCAATCTTCATTTGTCTCCTGCGTTCTGTCGACTCTTGATTTGCTTTCGCCACCTGCAGAACTTATTACTGAAAGCACTCAAAGCCAAGAAAAAATTTCACACATCAAGCATCATTATGCGTTGCATTTTAATCTTCTGCAGTTTCTCTGCCTTGTCTTGCTCGTTCATATCTGCGATTGCCTTCAGGATTTGTTTAGTCTCCTGATCTCGACGCTCTTGTTCAAGCAATGCAGCCTCACGGCGTTCTTCAATTTGCTCTCGTATCTTAGCCGCACCTTTTCGCAGTTCTATAAAGGTATCTTTTTGAAACATTTTTGAAGGTTAAACCAACGGGACCTTCAATCCGCCTTTTTTCGCGTTCTTCCAATTTTTTCAGCTCGTTTACGCGTTCAATCTCCATCATAGCGTCAAGTCGGGCATCTTCTTCTTTTCTTTCACGCGCAATCATTTTCTGCGTTCTAATTCAACAAAAGGAGCGGACTCAGATGAAAAAACAAAAATCTCCACCTTTTCTTCTACTTGAGCATCCCTGATAGCGACACATTTGGCGTACAGCATAAGCTCATTCATGTGTTTGATTTCATCCTCTTGTTCTTCCAGTTGCATCTGCGCCTTTGCCAATAGATAATTCGATTTGTCCTTCGTCTCCTGTTCAAGCGCGCTTAGCTTTGCGTTCGCCGAGCGTTTATGATCATACTCCTCCATTTTCGCCTGGCTCAATTTGGTGAATAATCATTTCAATTCCAGTGGAAATCACCTTCCGCGCTTTGGCTGTTTCAGCCGCAAGGATTCTCTGATTGTTGAGTTCGTGATTATACTCCTGAAGTTCCTCTTTGCTCATGAAAGCAGATGAGCTCTGATGCCGTCGAATGAGCGGAGGTTGGAAAATAAACACGAAGTACTTTGACTCTATCCAAATCTCCGCACGACAACACGAGCGTCGGTCCTCTTTGTTTTCTTGATTCGATTCCATGGGGTTTCAGGGTTCGTATGTTGTCTCTCGTAATGACGGTTATGGGTTTCTGGATGAACCAATTTTCGCAACCATTCCTGCAAAATACTGGCACTTCTTGCCTCTTTTCCATTTGCTTTGCGCAAGGTCGGCTGAATTGTAGCCATTATGCGAATTTCAAGCACAAGAATTTGTCGCAAGAATCTTTGGCTCGAAAATCTTTTCAACAATAGCCTCCGGTGGGAAGAAAAAAAAAAGGCAAAGAAAGACAAAAAAAAAAAAAAAATCCGCGTATTGTCTGGCCTCAAACATGAGTTAAATACTCTTCTGCAGCCGCAGCCATTCCAAAATGTTCGCGACAATAACGGATCTGCCAAGCAATCAAGAACTGGAATAAAATGCAAATGAACCAACCGCCTCTGCTTCGAACAGAACATCACCATCTTCGATCAAATCTCGGTAAAACGCGACGTTCAGTGCTTTTCCGTGATTGGCAACAACATTCGCTGCCAAGCTGCCGTAAACATCTTTGTCCGCTAGAGCAAACGGACGCCTGAGATGCTGTTGTGCCAGATCATGTACCGCAATGACCACACGGTCCGATTTGGGCGGAAATGTCGTTTTCGCAAGAGTCAAAGCACCGCGCACTGTATTCCAGCGGCGTTCTTTCGAAGCAATATCGATCACTGCGCCTAAAGTCTCGACAGTTACCACGTCATCAATAGAAGTCGGTGCAAACTCAGTTGCTACCAATCGTGCAAGAGACGGTATAGTCAGATGCGACCTGTTGGCATAAGAGCACCTGGCAGCACGAGCAAGAACTTCATTCAAGGCAACAGAGAAAGACAACTGGTCAGCAGATGTGGTCGAAGATGTAGATGATGGAGATGGCGAAAGGGCCAAAATCACTTGCGCCAACTCATGTCCCAGCGTCGGTAGTGGCAAGCGAGCCAAACATCGGCAAGTCTTCAACAAATTCGAATTCGCTGAGTAAATGAGAATTCTTGTCAGTGCTCGCTTCGGAAGGTTCTGAATGGATGGTCCCTTGGCTGCGGAATTTGATTAACACAAGCTTTCCTTGCGCACCAACCGGAGAAATCCTCAAGAATTATCCAATCACTTTCAGTGGAATGTCCATCAGTTCCGGCGAGCGGCTCCCCGTCATACTAAAAGCAACTAAGCGAATATCGGTAACACCACAATATTACTGAAAAAACGCCATCCTCTGTAGTGCTACCATACGCATTCGTTGTTTTATCGCCGACAATGGGCTCTGGCTTCATTGTGTCTTCTTCAAGATTCAAAGCTTCGGTTGACAAAGCCACCCAATCAGATGGTTTAACTGGCATTTCTTGGTCCATTTCTTCTGCAGCGCGCAAGTCTTGAATTTTCGCCAAATGGGCGTGCATAGCAGCTGCGAAACATTCAGAGATGAAAATTTCATCCAGACACCCACCAACAACATCATTTCCGCGATATGAGGTAACGAAGTTTGTCATGGCTTCGGCATCAGCATCACCAAGAGAACCAATAAACTCAGCGATAATAGCTACTTGATCTGGATGTGTTGATAAACGGCGGATTTGTATTCCAGATTTAGCTAAAGACTCGGATGCCGTGTCTGGATCGGATGGATTGACCGCGTTACTCACAATATCCTGAAACTCCCGCTGGATGTCATCAGAAACTAGCTCCAGATCTTTCTTTTTTTGTTTCTGAGAGGTCGGGGTTTGTTGGAATTGTTGTCGGGAGTGGAGACCGGACTGTGTCCTATGCTGCATGTGCATTTGCTGGACGGCTGCCACAAGCACAACTTCGTTATCATCAGCATCAATCTGGTCTGAATTAGCGGCGGGATCGGTGATTGACGCCGAGTTATTGACGCGCAACGCCCAGCGTTTGACCTGATGGGCACATTAGTGCTGGTTCCGAAAGTGGAATACTTGCATTCTCGTAGTCACTAAGTTCCTTGTCTACATTAGTGTCAATATCTCGTTCAGGGTCAGCCCAATCGGCAATGCTTGTCCCGATGGTGGCGGCGTCAGAACGATCATCATCGAAGGCCCAGACAGATCCGGGTCCTGGGCCAGTCGAACCTCCCGTCCCGGCAGCTGTGCTACTCCCGGGAAAGGGCATCCCGCCAGGTCCGCGATTCACAAACGTGCCATCAAACAGAAGTTGGGCCCGAGACGCGTAAACAGGAGCTGATCCCGGGAGCGGCACCGACGCAGGAGGCCCGGTCACGGCGCTCTGAGTGGGCGGAATGCCGCTGGATCCAACAAGGCCACCCGTGACCGACGCTCCTGCCGCGGGCTTTGCATCCTTTGAGTCCATTCTTGCTGGAATTTCTGGCAGGTTTTATTTCTCACAGCTCGTCTTTTGCATTGTCTGCGGCCTTCTCCATCACAGGCTCAAAGGCGAACTTCACATTACGCCCGCGTCCCTTCAATACTTCGTCAAGGAACCCTTCAATCCCATGTTCATCAAAGCTTCCGCGGTGAATACGGTAAACACCTTTCTTTCCATTGACGATGAAAAGTGCCGGGTGAAAGTCCGGAATGTCGAACTGAGTCAAAAAATACGGTTTAGGTGCCTTAAGGCCGTTCACCCACGCGAATTGCAACCCTGCATTCTTTTCATGATACTTCTTCTTGATCTGAAATGAAAGTCAGCCTCATAAAAATCGACAACAAAAGTACCTTCTCCAAAACTGCCAAATTTGCCGCATGGGCCGCGGTAGACTCTTCATACTCGCTTTCCACATCGGATACGGCAACAACACAAACTCCCGGTTTATTGAGACAATCATTCTGCAGTGATAATTGATTGGTAATTTCCGGAATTTTGGGATCGACTGCCATTTGATGTGAGACCAGCCATAAAGTGGGATATGTTACAAACATGGTTCTTCAGTCTTTGGTGATGGGTCGCTCTTGCTTTTCTTCGACTCTTTTGCTGGTTTCTTATCATCTTTTCCATTTTTTTTTTTTGGTTTCTCAAGAGCGTACTTTTCGAGAAACGCCGTCAGCGGCTTGTACTTCAGCTCGCCTGAAACATTTTCAAATTTCTTCAAAGTAACATATACGCACCTTCATAAAGGACAACTCCGTCAGGACCATTCACACCTTTTGGAAATATCAAAAGAACAGGGTATGATTCGAACTTTTTGTGCTCCTCAATTTTTGCAAGTGTCTCCGTGTCTGATGTTCTCAATTCGCCGACAACCAATCTCGATTTAAATTCAGTCGAAATTCCTTTGAGTAAAGGTGATGTGGTGGATTTTTTGGAGATCAGAAGAGCTCTCGGCATATTGGTATCAGCGAGAACGAAATCTTCCAGACTTTTGGAGTTTTTCCCTTTCGAACCCACAGCTTGTACGTTGTTTGGTACTTGCGGAAGAACAAAGTCAACCATGTCCTTCGCTTTCCTCTGTCCCTGATAATCTGTGAGTTTTTTAAGCATTTTTCTAACGCGAAACATCAAGCTAGCCTGAAGGGGACTTCTTGTTTTTTCCGAAAAATTTGAGAGTTGGAAAGCCTGTTTTTGCAAGATTATGAATGAAGTAATTCAAAATTCAGCGAAACCTTGAACTTGGTATTGACCACAAAGAGGCTTGTTCGATTCATTGTCGCAATCTACGGCAACAAATTTTGCAACGCCTTTCAAGCTCTCCGCGGCTCTCTTGTACTCCGGTGCCTGGCATGCAACAAATACGTTTTTGTGAGTTGATAGCTCAGCAGAATATTCCAACCAAATTCTTGCAATGGCCGCACCTGTTGTCTCTTTAAGTTATCGAGAAACGGGCAGTCACCGCCTCGTACTATGATACTCACCATGGGGCAAAAAATTCAACCATCACGGCATGATCGGAATCCAAAACTACTTCCTTGAAATTGGAAGCAGTAGCCTGAATGACGTGGTCGCGGGAGGAATACAGAGCGCAGACACGGCACGCAGCCATGGCGAGCGTGGTGAGGGCAATACAGACAAAGCGCATTGGTTGGGGGACCGAGGTTTCGCCCACGAATTTTATTTTTTTTCTGAGGCGGCCCAGGCGGAAACGCCACGTATAATTCAGAGTTTCCAAAGCAAATGGAAATTCCGTCATCGCCGTGCGTGTGCCTGGGCCGTGGCGACAGGCCCTGTTGACATCAGTGGCCGAAGGATTTCCTTCTTCAGCGACGTCGTGTTCATGATTTTTTCTTTTCGTGTTTTGTTGTAGTTGGATTGACACCGCCGCTGTCCCGTAGCGCAACTTGCTCAGTTGTCTGCTCAGTCACTACATACACTCGCTCTACAGTTTCCGGCGTCCTGACACTTATCCGTCGCGGCTGCTGTGGTTTCAACAAACCCACGTCCAGAATCTTTTTGGTGCCACACAGTGTTTTTAACTTTCCCCACTACGTTCGCTTTGAGCGTTTCATCCAATTTACCGCCGTCTATAATTTTGTGCGATTAAGTCGATCGCCCACGGATGCGTAAATTGATGACCGTTTATGATCTCTGCTCAAACAATGGGCGTTGCGTCCTCTTTTTCCTTTCCTTGCTGATTTCTCTATTACAACAATCTGATCCCATCGCCGCACCACAGGTCTCTATATCGCGCCGGTTACTTAAATGAGGGAATATAAACTTGTTGTATTGGGATCAGGTGGTGTGGGGAAATCGGCTCTGGTTAGTTCTGCGACCCACGGACAATGTTATATCAACTAAATTCAAAAAAATATATATTACAAACAGACCGTCCAATTCGTCCAATCAATTTTTGTTGAAAAGTACGACCCCACAATTGAAGACTCATACAGAAAGCAGGTGGAGGTTGATGGCGAACAGTGCATGCTGGAAATTTTGGATACCGCGGGGACAGGTGTGTTCGCTTTTCTCGAAATACGAAAACCTCTGACGTGCAAATTGGATCAAAAGAACAATTTACAGCAATGCGCGATCTATATATGAAGAATGGGCAAGGATTCGTTCTTGTGTACAGCATAATTTCGCAGTCGACCTTCAACGATCTTGCAGAGCTTCGCGAGCAAATCTTGAGAGTGAAGGACACGGACAAGGTATGCATTGATCTTGCGACAATATTCTCTTATATTGCTTTTCAAGGTGCCAATGGTGCTCTGCGGCAACAAATGTGATCTGGAAGATGACCGAATCATTTCCAAGGAACAAGGAAGTGCTTTAGCCAACCAATGGGGCAACACAACATTTCTTGAAACCAGCGCTCGTAAGAAAATCAACGTCGACGAAGTTTTCTTCGACCTTGTGAAACAAATCAACAAAAGTTTACCGGGAGGAAAAGTTCGCGCAATATTCATTCATAACTCGTAAATCTAACATGTAACACAGGAGAAAAAAGGCGGCAAGGACAAAAAGGCGAAAAAGTGCATATTGTTCTAAGATCAAAAGATGTAATTTGAGTTCGGTTGGAAATAGTTTTCGTTACACTTTCCAACTATATTCTAAAGATTTAAATTGGATCCAGAGGAGGCTGTCGGAATAATCTTTACTTTTTGAGCCCTTTTTGTTTGTTCCTTCTTTTTCTAACGTCCCTTTGTTGTTTCTTCAAGCAAAAAATAAATCAATTCTGATTGAGAATGTCAAATCTGCAGCTCCAATTGTTCATGCCAGCACCAAGCGATGATTCGGCGACGAATAACATTAAACGGACGGAGAAGTTCCTCAAGAAGGCTAAACTATTTTTCGACGAAAAACAGAAGGCGAAAATCAGACTCGCTTCTTTGTTCAGCTTCATTGAGTCCATTGCGCAATTTCCAGCGCAAAACGCTACTGCTCAAGGAATACCTTCCACTTCTGCGACGTCAAATGGTCCAAGTTTGAGCTCTCCGAACACGTCCACGATGGAGAACAGTGTAGATGCTTTCGCAGATCAACAATTTCTGGCGAAGTTTTTCCAAGACAACTATGCAATGATTTTTTACGTTTTGAACGAAAACTTCATCCATTTTTTAGATAAGAGCAGAGGTTTATTCTTGCTCTTTATTGCATTTGTAAATTAATACTGTCCAGGAAAAGAAAAATCTGATAAGAGTATTACTGCCAGCAAAGAATTCGCCGACCTGCTGCGCATTGTTGGCGTCTTTCGCAAGCTTGTACTTTTTGTTCCGGAAAAAATTGAGTCCGGTTGGGAATCGATCGGCTTTTGTTAGTGGAACCCTATTTGTGGATCAAACCTTAAGCAGTCTTTGCAGTGAAAATTATCCAGCATCTATTGTATCTTGGCAACCATTCGAAGCTGCGAGTTGAAGGATTTAAATTGCTTCTTGTTTGGATCAATGCCCAATCGATTTCATTGGCAAATTCGTTGATTTCGGGAACCAATTTTCAAAATCATGATGCAGTGAAAACCTACTGTTCCGCAATCGACCTATCTATGTTCGAAGCTTTTCCGATTCCGTTTCCCTCCGATGCTGCGAGAAGTAATTGTATGGATCTGGACAGTATTCCTTGGGAATCGAAAGACGAACGAAACCTGAATCTTCAGCGACAACGAATTTCCAAACCAGAATTCGTCGAATCTGGTTCGTTCGAATACTTCATTGGGAGATTAACTTCAGATGATGTACAGACGCCACTCCAGTCAATCTAAATTCGAATTACCCAACCGAGAGTGATTCTATAGAGCTGATGGAAGAAATAATGGCAAACATATCTGCTCTTTCATCGCTTGCATGTGCGCAAGTTCTGTCTACGTCGGGAGCCACGACACCAAAATCTGTCCACTCGAACCACTCAGCCGATATGATATGGAAATCGATTGTAAAGATTTCTTTTGTCGATGATGGCATTGCAAACAGGCTTGTCACTAATCGCCTGGCTTTCTGCGCGCTTGTTGTGCAATGGTATTTGCTGAAGCAATTCATTTTAAACATTTTATTCCCGGCGGTGAGTTCCAAGTTTCAAAACGCGCCGACAGAAGGTGACTTCATTGCGATATGCTTTTTTCGAATAATCTGTGAGATTGTAGGATTTTCCGAATGCCCAGTGGATATGCTGAAACTGCTGTTGTCGTTCATCGCTCGGCAAACAGCCCCTGATCCGAGTGGGCACAATTTTGATCTTTCTTCAGTTACCACAATGCATGTGTACGGAGATTTCCCGCAAAAGTCTTGCAAACTATTGCAACATATCATCACAGATGGCGTAGAGAGTCGAGAGCTCATTCATGAAATCATCAGACAAGGTTTGATTGTGCCATGGGCGCATAGCGATCTTGGAAGATACTCCATTTATATTTTGAGGTCCTGGGTGTTTTCGTTGGTAAGCGAAGGCGAACCTTCCTCGCACAAACGAAACTTGGCATAGAACGACGACCGGCCGGCTTTTTTACAAATTATTTCAAGCATAGCGTCTTCAGCTGATTTACAGCGAAATCATTGCTTCGATAATTCGGATTTTGCTGCAAAATCTGAGGCTACATTCAATTCGTATTTGCGACGATACATTCGCTTTGTTCATTTGTTGTTTCTGGATAAAAAAGATTATGTTGAGTACGTAGACCAGCAGGTAAATTTTTGTGGTATCCAATCTCGCTGATGAATTGCAGATGACTTCGTGGAGAGACGGCTTTCAATTCTTTCGACTTCTAAGCATGGAGATATTTCAATTGCAATTGTCTGAGAGAACTTGGAGAACTTTGATGTCAACTCTAGTCGATATTGTAGATCACACTCTCTGTAGGCCGAATAAATTTGCAGGTGTTTCTTCCCCTCCACACGCCGAAGAAATTTGCGAGATAGCTCTCGAAACGCTGATATGTGTCTGGATCCGAAGCGGGATTCATCTCGCAGAGGACTGGCAAATTTTGAAAGAAAGCCTGAACAAATGCTTAAGATGGAGCCAAACTGTCGGTCAGTATGTCGTAAGTGCGCGCAAGGAAAGGATGAGTTATGACGAATTTCCATGACAGAAAACTGTATCAAAGCTTTCCCGCATAATGTCTCTCAGATTGTTTGGAGTTGATTCGGACCAGCTTCTCAGGGACGACCTGGACACCAAAACGACACAGCGGCTGAGAGCCGCATCCATAAGTGCGGCAAAAGTTCGGAATTCGACTGGTTCGCAATCTTCGAATACTTCAGTTAGATTCAAAGTACAGCCACGGTTGTCAGAATCTTGCGAATCGGTTGTTGACAACAAAACGGTCACATCAGCCAACTTTGTTCCATTTGCGGCTCAGAAATCTGATGTAGAATCTATTGGCAGCAGTTGCGCGATAGAGAACGATGATGATTCCATACAGCAACCGCAGGGAAGTGCAAGCAAGCGGGCAGAATTTCGGAAAATGGACTTGCAGTTCCATTCCTTGAAAGATGCCGCGAAGGGGTCCAATTCTTCAATGAGCTCTATTCAATCTCTTGAATTATCAATGGAGAAAGTTATTGAAAGGTATTAGTTTGTTAAAATCATTCACTGAAATTTGTGAAGACCCCGTCAACTGTTTTCATCAATGTACAAAATACCACCGTTGTCACCGTTTCTGCAATCTAAGCTGAATGAGTTCATCAATTTCAATAATGTGTCCAGTTCATGGTCTGCGGAGTGGTGTTATATTGTGTGGAAGAACATATTGTGCATATTTGGAAATGTGAATAGAATTTCAATCCCATACAATCATGTTGAAATGATGAAATGCTTGGTACATAATTGGGAGACTTTTGAGAAGGTGGCTTTTATTTTGTTGCATGCCATTTACAGTTGCCTTTCAGATTCGTGAGATTCAACCGTTTGACGGAGTTTTAATGCCGCCATTATTTGAATACGCTTCTTGGTTGTTCGAAGCATGTGATAATTGGAGGTGGGGAAACGAAGAAAAGTACGACTTTCAGAACAGAATTAAAACAGCAACGAGTTTTCAGAGAGCCGCGACCTCGCTTATGGCTGCATGTGCCGACTAATGTGCAGAAGACATGATCAATGCCTACCATCACAAGCATTGCTACATTTCTATAGAATTATTCTTAAGGTTAGTTTTCGCTTTAACAGTTTCTTGCTCAAGCGCCGGTAGGGGTTGGTATCTGAAGATTATCGAGTGCATGGAGCAATCATGATGAATGCGCCGAATATTTTCACAGTACTTCTGCCTGGCAGTCGTTTGCTCATTCCAGCTTTTTTTGTTGCCATCAAGACAATGGTAAGAGAGATGCGACATGTGGCAATTAAAAATCCTCCGATGAAGTTCACAAAAGGAAACCAAGACTCTGCAATTTCTTTTGAAAAAGCGAGGGACAGCTCGTATCAGCTGTTGGTCTCGATTTTAACATTTCCAAGCTCTCTAGACACCGATTTTCCCCTTAGCGAACTCCCAGCTCTCAAAAAAATTGACGATTATGGCAGCGGAAATAACTCTCAGGTTGTTACCGTCGGGCCGGTTACTTCCGATTCAAATTGGAAGGGGTTTTGGAATTCAGAAACGAGCAACTCTGAGTTAGGACTGAGAGCGAAAATAAGAACGTTGCTTTTTGAATTAACTCGACGGGAACTTGAAAATTCAAAATTGAAGAAAAGCATCCGGTCTCATTTGGTGCTGGTTTGGGGACTGGCTTCTATTATTTTTGAAGAAATGATGTCTTCACTGAGGTGAGCAAACCGTTGAAAATGAAATTAAAAAATCCAAAACCTATCAGTCCATCCAGTGAAATGATTGATGAGGGCATTAACTGTCTCCTTGATCACTTACTGCTGGATAATGTCATGATTGTGAATGCCGCGGCTGATAGCTTAATTTTCTTTGCACGGGAATTCCATCATCTTGACTACGTTTTGGATCTGAACATCGCAGCTCTTATCGTGGAAAAAATTCTCAATTCAATACTGCATCAGTTGCAATCGAAAACGGGATCAGCAGAAACCAAAGGTTTGACAAAAATCTATTTCTGCTGTTAAGGTATTTTCAGAGATTATAACTTCGAAACTTCTGTCTTGCTTGGAAATGTGGCTTATGATTAAGTCATCCGAATTATTGTCTCGACAAAGGCTCAGCCTGTTTGTGTTTGATGTGTTAGACCAAGCGCTGAAAGAAGCCGATTCTGCTCTCGAGTACTCAGGAGGAGTAGACCAAAATCAGCCCACCGAGGCGCCGACAACCGCAATGAGTGGATTACGCCAGAAAAGTTATCAAAAGGAAGTCACAGGATCCACGGGAAAACTGTCAGCAATTGTTGCGAATCATCGAGGTGAAAAATCTGCTCTCTCGAATTCAGAAGAAGATGATGACGAAAATTTGTTGAAGGTATCATCTAGGGCGGTTGTTAATCTTATTTATTCCAAGCTTTTTCACAGGATTCCATCGAAAATGTTATGGTGCATATTTTCCACCACTACAACAACTTTTCACCACCATTTGGACCAGTCATAATGTGCAGCCAGATTCTTGAAAGCATTTTATGTGATGAAAAACTGCCCGCAGAAAAAGTCATGTATTTTTCCGTGAACGACTTCCTTGTCCTTGGATGCTCGGATGTCGTGATTGATTCGAAAGTGAAGAATCGGCTTATTACGCGTGACAGAACTGGGCGATATGTGTGGGAAAATTCAATATTTTACGAGCTTCATTCCCCAGTCGACCAAATTACTGAAGACGAATATCATGAGTTAAAACTAAAAACATCTTCCGTCAATGAAATGGAATATGGTAGCCCGAAGAAGACTTATCTACGAAACATGCAACGAGATAAACTGGACGATCTGCTATTGAGGTAAACAGATTGTCATATTCGATTAATTGAAAAATTTAAAAAAGCATTGAACGAACATATTCCGAATGTTTGAATGATGCCCAGTGCGAGCTTAACTCACCAAATCATCTTTCTGAGGTCATTGAAGAAGCAATAACTGAAATCAACGTTGCATGTAAAAATCAGTCACTCCAAGAAGCAGCTTCAGAACCACTGACAAGAAAAAAAGTGTGTTCTTTGGAGGCCATGCAGTTGCGGTCACCGAAAGTTGATACTCTTTCCACGGCGGAATTGAAATTCGCTTCATGCAAGGTCTTTTTGAGTCACACTGGTCATTTCAATTTCGACAGTTTGAAAGAAGGCTACATGCATCCATTGACAAAAACCCCTTCACTACTGCGAGATATTAAGGGACTTGACAAGAAATACGGGCGAGAGGCTATCAAGGTTGCCCTCCTATATGTTGGGCCGGGGCAAGAAGACGAATCTTGCATATTGCGAAATAGTACCGCCAGTTTTGAATTCAAAGAATTTGTGGCCACATTGGGGTGGAAGGTTTGTAAACTGCGCGTGGTAATGCTTCATAGCTTTTCAGATCGACATAGCGACTCACGCTGGTTATCTCGGAGGCTTGGAAAGGACACAAAGTTCGGGATTGCAAGCGCTTTATTACTGCGATCACTCTGTGGAGATGATTTTTCATGACACAACTCAAATGCCCACAGATCCCAATGATACTAAACAAGTGAAAAAGGTATTGAACGCTTTCGTTTGCCGAACTGATGAAACTAGAAACGACACGTTGGAAACGATCACGTTCACATTGTTTGGAATGAGCATTGCCGCGACTATCGAAGAAACACCATCGGCGGGGACTTTGGAAATGCGCAGATTGTCATTACACCATCGATGAATGGATTTCACGAAGTAACTGTCATAAAAGATCAAAAGGTTCCTTTTTTTCTTTCTCAATTCTCAGGATAAAGTTCTTGCTATACCAAAAGGTTGAACCCTTTGGGCCTCTTCAAAGCCACATGCTAGTATCAAAACTGTCCGTTGGGCCTTTTGTAAGAAATACTGTCATAAATGCATACCGGGAATCAGTGTTCCCTGGATGTAAACATCAGATGTCCAGCCAACATCCATATTCTTTGCGATCAAACAACATATCGCTCATTTGCACTCGACACAAATCCTCGAAATTCACTTTTGAAGGATTCTTATCGTCTTTCAACGCGCAATAATCCAGTAGTGTTGACATACACATTAAAGAATCATTAAAACTTTTATTCACTCAAACTTAAACGCAAAAAAGCGCAAACTTTGTCCCGAAAACTATCATACGGGTGCAATTGTTTAAGGTGTCTGTCCAACCCATTGCCCACGACCTATTAGTTTCGAAAATAATTAATCTAAGTTGAAGTCATCAAGCTCGCACCATTTTTTTAAACTTCTCCTGCTTTTCTAAAAAGTTCAGAAAGGCTTGGTCGTCAATTGCATTTCTCATGAACACAGCGCGTTCAAATATATCCGTGTCGAACACCATTTCCAGAAATGTCTCGTCCATCGTCTCTTGTGACTTAATAACAATCTTGATTGGTTTAGTCGTGGGCAAAATGGAACAGAATGCTTACGAACTTGGCATTGAAACTCAAGCAGCAAATCGAACCAAGCAACAATCCGACGACGGGTCGCCATATGCCGATTGGATTTGAAGAATGCGTTTCCTTGAAGGACGAAGGACGAAATTCCAGCGGCAAGAGGCACATCGCTAACGTCAGAGCAGAACATTTTACAGAGGGTGAACATTGCGATCGCTGGCTCGGTTTCCAAGTCGACAACAACATTTGAAGCTGCGAATTCTGGTGCCAGAGACCTTTTAGAATCTGAGTCCAACCGAATTATGGTAAGTAACCGTTTGCGAGTTCGGTAAATTGCGAGACGTCCAAGTCCGAATGAGCTGTAGAAGGGGTGCTAGACAGAAGAAGCAGCCGAGCTGCATCGATCAGAATGCCTCTATAGTTGTGTGATGAGATCTAGGAGGATGTTCCACGAGGCACGCTCATGCCTTGTTGCTGTAGAGTGTGCATGAGCCGACAGGATGGCTGTCATTTCAGTTGGAACGAATTATGTCCGCCCAGCACCACATGGATCTGCCTTTATTTCAGTGTGCCTGTGAGACCGTCGGCATCCCGCGCCCGCAACTGGCGAAAACATTAATTTGCTGGGAAGAGCGGCGACTCGAGATTCCTTTGTTCGAAAATCGAATTGAACTATAATGGCTATGTCTGATAAACGCACCGAACTCACGCCCGCTTCGTCACACGGCTCTCCACTCTACACTGTGCCCCCGGCAGCCACATCCGAAAGCTGCATGAGCAACAGTCTGGACCATCTTTTTCTGGATCGGTACAAAGTCCTCAAAGTACTCGGAGAAGGAAGCTATGGCCGCGTCAAGCTGGCAATTGATACCGAAACTAATCAGAAGGTCTCGTCTTAGTGTTCAATTTCATGTTTGCTGTTCTTTACTAACGCAAAATAATCAACCAAACAGGTGGCACTAAAAATCATAAATAAATCAAGTATAAAGAAGCCTGAACATGTGACTCGAATCAAGCGAGAAGTCAGAATATTAAGGCTTTTAAACCATCCAAATATCGTGAGACTTTTCGATGTTGCCGTAAGCCTTCCCATGTTGGAATCATACCAATCGAAAAATAGGAAACTGACAAAGAAATCATCCTTTCGATGGAGTATGTCGAAGGCGGAGAATTATTCGACTTCATTGTTGCAAACCCAAAGCTGAATGAAAAAATTGCACGAAAGATTTTTCGCCAAATCGTCTCAGCCATCGACTATTGTCACCAAAGTTCCGTTATTCATAGAGGTAAATAAAGAATTTTCTTTTGTAAGTACACAAACTTTGTTGCAGACTTGAAACCAGAAAATTTACTTTTGGACAACGACAAAAACATCAAAATTATCGATTTCGGCTTTGTAAACTTGTACGATCCCGCCGATGTGCTTAAAACATTTTGCGGATCTCCATTCTATGCCTCTCCGGGTTTGGTTTTTTGAAATGTTCTGAGACCCATTCAACGGAACATTCAGAAATGATACTAGGAAAGAAGTATATTGGCCCCGAGGTAGATATTTGGAGCATGGGAGTGATACTATTCGCACTACTTGCCGGAAAGCTGCCTTTTAAGGATTCTAATGTAAAAGATCTGTACAGAAAAATAACCTCAGCGACTTTTGAAATTCCCAGCAACATTGGAAAAGGTAAATCAGTGACCTACACCTTAAGCACTTTAGTATACTATTTTTCTATCAGACAGCTCAAACTTGATTTGCGCCATGCTAAAAGCGAATCCTGCTGAAAGAATATCACTCTCAGAGATAAAATCACATGTGTGGGTGAATACTACTTTCGAAAGTATTCCAGATTCTCTGATACCGCATCG
This sequence comes from Entophlyctis luteolus, assembly GCA_027604725.1. Lineage (NCBI taxonomy): Eukaryota > Fungi > Chytridiomycota > Chytridiomycetes > Chytridiales > Chytriomycetaceae > Entophlyctis > Entophlyctis luteolus. Next base: position 29,156 of record JADHYT010000009.1, on the reverse strand, counting down.
TCCACCATTAATTGAACCTTTGGATCAAAATATACTTTCCACGATGCGGTTGTACGGCTTTGACGACGAGCAATCAAGAAAGGCCATACTTTCTTCAACAACAAGCCCTGCATTTCTTCTTTACTACTTGGTCAAGGAGCATGACTCGGCCGATCAAAATCGACGAGAACTACTGGCGTGCGAAAACGAGAACAAAAAAAGGAATCAGCAGACGGAGAAACATACTGCTACCGCTGGTGTCGAAGGAGTCCGACGACGGAAATCAATTGCAGCATTCTGCTCCCCTCCTGAATTAGGAGCTATTACCAAGTTGAAAGACCCCAAAACTGCTGATAGCTCAGAAACGGTTGGTCTAGAATCAAAGGTTGCCAGTATCAATTTGAATTCTGTGGCATGTCCGGAAGCGGATGTTTCACAACGAAAAGCTAGCCTCAGAGCACGGAAATCAATGTCAAGTGCGCCACCTATTGGAAGTCCTCGCTTGCGCATTGACACAGCAAGATCTAAGTTAGAAAGTTTCGCTGTTTCATCCACGAATTGCGAAGGAAAAGAGAACACCAGCTCGACAACATCGCAGCAAACGTTTGTATCTCCAACTAGAAGAGAACGCCATAAATCGTTTTCCCTGAAGTACACATCAAATAAGTTTTCTTCGGCCGCAACTGCGGATGGATTGAAGGAATCTACTTCCGGTTCTGCTCAAAACAGTACTTCAGGAATGACTATAACTTCCCCTTGCCAAACTGCAAAGAAAGGGTCGCTGCCGCGCCGGACTAGTTTCACCAACAAAATCACTCAAGCTTTGAGCAAGATAATTCCACGGTCTAGGAGGGGATCAGTTTCTCCAGAAAGTTCTTATGGGTCCGTTAGTTCTTGTCCGCGGGTTTCAAAAAACATCTATAGCGTTGACACAACCAGCAACAAAAGCCCAGATGATATCCAAAAAGAACTTAACAGAGCTATGGATTCAAATGCAATTACTGTAACATGGAATGGATACAGAGCGACCTGTGTCACTTCCGGACTTGTGTTCGACATTGAAATTTGCAGCATTAGAAAGACCAGTATGCATGGTTTGGAATTCAGGAGGAAGAAAGGCGGAGTTTTGGTTTATCAGGCAGCATGCAGTTCTATTATTTCCCAATTGAAACTTTGAAAAAATGAAGAACATTGGTTTGTCTGTGAGAGAAAAAAAAACGTGACAATTTAGCAAATCGCTTTTCCTTCAATCGTATCGCAAAGCCCAAGACGCGAGGATCAAACCGGATCTATCACACTGTGAGCAAGTTATTTTTGGATGACTTTCGCTTATGTCGAATATTGGGGTTTCCGAAAAAAGCCTCATATTAGACGCGTAGATTGGATTAAGCCCGCCGTACCCATGCAGCAGTCGAAGCAAATCAAATCCGATTCCGTAGATCCATTCACAGCGATGTTGGCAACCCAGAACTTCAGAAGATCTGGCTCTTTCAGCATTTTGGATGCGCAAGGGTTGGACTACAAGCAAACGGGCGGCCAGATACCAACACCAAACTGCGACAAGAAAGTTTCAGACCCTCGAATATTGTATCCTTTCCACGATGGTTCGAACGAAATTTTTCGCGCCAGCGGGTCAGCTCCTGCTGAAACCTTGGGTCGTGAAAGCCAGCAGGCTTTTTGCCAATATTCTCAAGCGCGAAATATTCTTCCTATTACTCCAGGGATACATAACGAGGGATCTTTTTTGCGGCAAACTTATCGTGTTGCCTCAGATCCTGGATTCGGAAACTCTGCAAGAACCGTCCTTTCGGATATTATTGAAACTCCGAACGCGGATATGCGTTCAGCATCGGAAGCCTCCTCGCACTGGCAATCTTCGATCAAATGCAAATTCTATGACCCAAATTATCACGGAGCCCCGGGAAATTGCGGTTTTAAGAAACCTGACGAGAAGGACCTGTGGCGCTGGCCGAGCGAGAAAACGCTTGTATCTGGAGATACCAGCGGAATGGGAAGTGCCTATCACGGAGCATGTCCCCAATTCTTCCCCGTTCCGCAGTACTCAAAAATAGAAGGGGTGAACACCGGAGTGCAACATTGCATGCAGCCATCGTTTCAGCGCTCGTTCAATTCCACTCCGTCAGTTGACAATATCACCAACACACTGCGGCCAAATCAAGTGCACAGCAGTAAGCCCTGGCCTCTCGATTATTCGAGCCACTTACACTGCAATCGAAACAACGGAGGTTACTGCAATAGCTTTGATCAGCAGTCGCAAGAGCAAATGCGGTTCTTGGCTTTCTCGCAAAATTTCGGGATATCGTCGGCGAATTTGAGTGCCCCTTCGAATCTCCCGTGGATTGAAGCTCCGGGATATGTGCTGCCGGAAGCGGCGCAGGATCCCACGGATCTTTTCTTCCTCCAAACGCAGCTCAAGAGACCGTCGTCGCAAGCATTCGTTCCAAATCCTCAGATTTTGTCCGCCGCGTTCGGCGGCAACGCTCAAACCTCGGGGTTTCAACAGTTCGCCAACGCATCGCCGATGACATCTCTTCCGACCACGCAGCGTGCGCTGTCAGCCCCAACATCCTCGTCCGAATACTACGGCCCTTGGCACAGAAAAACAACTTCCCAGGTGATCGCCGAAAACGCCGGCTTCAATCCTTTCGCTGCCGGCCCATACACTTCCATGACGACAGCTGTCCTGGTAATGCACGAACAGGAGCGTGAAGCGCAGTCTCACGACAGGGCGTTGTTCCTCGCCGGGGGCCCAAACCTCCCGCAGGCATTGCCGGACTTCTCGCGATTCGTTTGGATTGTTGTGCTCCAAATGCTTGGTCTTGCCGATTCTTCTGGCCATGTGCGAAACGAAGGCAGCTGGACTGCCAATGCAAGAGAAGAGCTGGTTGTCTTCGTTGAAAACGTCTTGCAAGCCACTGACGTTGTAAGTTTCTTTCCTGCGTCCTACCTCCCATGGCTAAATCTTTTAATAAGAGTCGAACGATGGTTCTTTTGGGACTAAAATACATCAACATCCTCTGTAAACAACCGCAATACCGCTTTGAACCAGGATCCGAAAAAAATTTGATAACTTTTGGTTTCATGCTTGCAAACAAGATCCTGGACGATCAGTTTGGTGGTTTTGATTTAGTTGATTGTTGTCTTACGTTAAAAATAGCACATTCACGAATCGGACGTGGTCAGACGTGACCAAGATTCCTCTAGAAGAATTGAACCGATACGAGGTCTGTCGACTGCTGTGCAAAAAAATCTGTACTGACTTAATACCGCAGATATGCTTCATGAATTTACTCAATCACAACAAATTCATAGTCTCCAGAGACGAATTTTTAAGCTGGATATTGGCTCTTCAAAACCACTTCGTCCAGCTGACCGGAAACGGTGGGCAACAGCAACATCCGCTGTATATCCCGAAACAAAGTTATTCACACACGCCTCAAAACAATTTTACCAACCAAACCGACAGCAAATCGGACGTTGGCCAATCATCGCAGCAACCGGATACTCAATCACTCCGCCTAAAATTTAGCGGTAGAAACCAAGACATTTATTGCAAGACGAGGAAAGACCCCCGCCACAATCCGAACTTCGGCGGACTATATACCACGGATTATCTCGACCAACAGCCCGCCCCTCCACATCAGGTGCAACAAAAATCATCAAACTTGCGTACCACTGCGTACGGGACTGCCTATTCAGCAGGTGCTGGCCCCACTTTTATGCCCTCGCAACAGCACGCCAACTTTTCGCGACTACAACACCAAAGCGCTAAACAGAAGCAACAAAATCATGCCGGCAACTACTTTGTCCACCCATGTGAAAAAATGGGAAATACCGAAACAGAATTGATGGGAATTCAGACAAGTCGGAACAACAGTTGCCAAAAACAAGTCGATTCTGCTGGGATCGAAAGTTCCTCTGGTTTCGACCAAGACACGGCCTCGGACGCGACCATAAGCGCACCGGCCACTCCGCAGCAGCGTCAAAAAGTAACCATCATCGGCGATTCTGGGAATGGCGGTCTCGTGATCGGAATGCCTCAATCCAACGCTGTCATACACCCCGCCATGTGCCGGTGCCTCCAGTGTTGTCATCAAAACCACCAGCTTCAGCACCTTCAGCAACGAAGTCATCCGGCTTTCAGGACTTTTTCAACGTCCGACTACCATTAAAACTTCTTTTTTTTTTTGTTTTTGATTTTTTGGGTTTTCCCCCTGCAGTATCAAGCACTAAGTCAGCTGGAGCGAGCGCAGCAGAAGTTCTACTTCATCCGCAGTCTTGTGAATGTCAGCTGCCAAATCGCCCGTCATGCTCTTGGGGCGGCGGGGCGGCGTGGGCAAATCGTCGCCCGAGCCAATGTCCATGCCCAGCGCGGCGAAACGCGCACAGAGCGCGTCGCCGTCCGCGCTCGTCCGGCTGCCGTACGCCACCAGGACGTTCACGATGTCGTGCATCTGGACTCGGACGCCCGCACGCGCCGCGGCAGCTACGCCGCCGCACGTGCGGCCCCCCAGCATCCGCACCCGGGCCTGCACAAGCAGCAGCGGCGTCTGCCCGTTGCGGTCGCACGCCGTCAGGTCGCACCCCGCGCGCACCAGATGCGCCACGACGCCCAGGTGGCATCCGACCACCGCCAGGTGGATCGGCGCGTTGCCGTTCGTGTCGCGCGCCGACAGGAACCGCTCGTACGCACGGTCGCGTTCGCCGCCGCCGTCCCCCGCGTCCCACGCGAGAAGCTCAACGCCCAGTGCTATCGCCAGCCTGACGCAAAGCGTGTATCCCGCCGCGCTTGCGAAATGCAGCAACGTGCGGCCGCGCGTGTCGCGATAGAGGAGAATCTGTCGCAGATACGTGCGGATATCCTCGTCGCCGTCGCCGTCTTCGTCCTTCTCGGTCTCATCAGATTCGATGGTAAGCGCAGAACGCAGCTCATCATCGTTTCTGGCCGCGCACAAGTCCAAGATTCTGGACACTTCTGCCTCAACGCCAAGTCTTGCACATGTGGCACTGATCGCCCGGCGACTTCTTGGGAGCCGCGTGGAAGACGCATACGGAGAATCGGTGTCATGAGAAGTTCCTGTGCGCGATTGTTTCGGTGCTTTGGGCATAAAAATTGTTCACAGAGGTTTGAATTTTGTTTTTCCATCCATTCAATCTTCGTCCGACAGCACGTCTGCATCCCCGTACGATGGCGCGCTGTCCTGGATGGAAAAAAGTGGCGTCGATCCTTCGCACAGAGTCTGTTGACAATCCGAATAAGCAAGAGTCAACAAGCAATGGCACGATACATACGCACCTGTCTGGCTTCGGCAACAAACTGGTCAGTTTCTTGCATATTTCGGCAGTAAAAACCTAGAACCATTGACGGATCCACAGTAGAAATTGGTACGATCCGCACAGTGGGACAATGATAGCTTTCCAAATCTTCCGGGATATATGAAGAAGGGTCCTTAATTTCGACACCTTGCAAATAGAGTGAGTGGGTGGCGCGGAGAAAATAACAAAAAATTATTCTCACTTTGCCGTAGAAAATGAGGATCCATGTATATTAAGTGATTTTCTGGTCAGGGGTTTGGTTTACAGGCGAAAAAGTGCGAAGGTATTGTACCTCCTTCAACCCCAAGAAAGTATAGTGAAGAATTCGGACGACCGCCAGCGACGCCCACGCAAAAACTCATACCGAAAACTTTCTGGTGATACAGAATAATAAAAAAAATCAACTTCAGAAACAGACAAAACTAAAACCACCAGACCACAGACCTTCAGCGCTTCATGGTATACAGAATTTAACGACTCTAATCCCAATCGTACTGGAACCAAAATCAACACGGAATTCCATTCCGGTTTCCCCTGCATACTTTTTCGAGAGCATGCAGCTTTCAATTCATCCAGAACCACCACCCCATCACTTGCGACATAAATTGATAATTTTGTGTCCGACTGCTGGCTTTCGTGCAAAACTCTGGAGCACAGTGATGAGCACCAGATCAGAACCGTTGGTAGCTACCTCAAAACTTGTGATATTGTTGTCGGTCCAAACCACTGCCCAATGTCTTTATCGAATTGAGTTCCCACAAGAGCAATGCGATGGATGGAGTAGAAACTAATTGTAGTATTGAGTCTTTCTATCTTCACTTTAAAGAACACTACCTTGAATTTGAGTCCAAGAACATCGTTATGATCTGATCCAACCAAATAAAAATAAATAAAAACCAAAACAAAACAACCGCTTAGTACGGATTCGAAGAGAAACCAGAGCCGGATTAACCTTGACGTATTCATCCCAGTTCTTTCCAGCGTTTTCGTCAAGCGTCCAATCTGGGGCACAAGAAAATGCAGCTGAGCGAAATCAAACAGTCACGCCCAGAACTAACCACGCCCCAACATATGAAATAGAAGGGTGTTAGCGAGCAGCATCTGTCCGCTTCGAAGCATGCACCCCCACCCAACACTGCCAAAAGAAACAGTTAGCCTTGGGGGGGGGGGGGACGAGGAGGATTGGAAATGAGGGACACACGCACTCAGAAGTATACGTCGATGTCGAAATTGCCGGAAAAGAGTGCCTGTAGGTCAGCCAAAGGCGGGTGCGCCAGTCGTTTACGAACAAAGGATCTTTGAGCGAAGCATATGGTCTGCCCAAAAAGACAACGGGCCCAGTCGCCGAATACGACGGATCGGAATAGTATCGCAAGCTCTCGGTTGCAGCGTGGATAAGACTGGAAGAACGGTATATCATGACAACAGCGGGGCAAGCAGCAAACGCAAGACACACACTCTTTGACGCCAGCCTTGACCTGAGACCAAACATCGGGACTCCCTGCGGAAGAGGCATTGCCGAAGTGCGCGGGGGAAGCCGTGGCAGAAGCGCCGTTGGGAACAGCAGCTTGTTGCTGCTGCTGCTGCTGCTGTTGCTGGTGCATATGTTATGAAAAATCCCGCACAGACACACAACACATCCACACGCCACATTCGCGGCCTGCAGCCTTCCAGTCTACTTGCCATTTCTCACCATGGCCCTGCTCTCAATCGCCTTCGACACGCTGCCCATTTTCACGCCCACAAGCTCCAGCCGCCGCTCCTCGCGCACCAGCAGCCGCCACTCGGCGCCGACGTCGTTGTCGCTCGCGAGACGCTTCGAGAGCGCGCTGCGCTTCGCCCCGCTGAGTGCCATCTCTGCTGCCTCAAACACTTTCATCAGCCGCCCCGTATACGACCCCAGGTGCTGCAGCGGATAGGCCAGGTACCAGCGCATGTCGCGGCCGCCGCCAACCCCGGCGTCCTGCTGATAATCTTCAACGAACTTCTTGACAACACTGTTTGCGAATGTCACGCTCTGCTCTCCGTTCTCGTCCACGAACCCATCGGACTCTTCCTGCCGCACCAGATCCATCAACACGCTTTCCTCATTCAATGCGACCGCCGCGTAAGTAATGTATGCAGTGGAGCAGCTTCCCGCGAATGTCATCAACGCATCGCCCATGGGCAGCAGTCCAGAACTCTCTTGAGCTTCTTGCACTTCCACGACAAACTTTAGTTCTTCAACGAACTGGGAATGCATTCCGTAAATCTCCTTAACGATACGTTCAAGCAAAACTAATTCTTCATTCTCCGCCTCTACTCGTGAAAGTGCCGATGCTGTTGATTCGCCAACTTGCGGGGTGTATATGTCTATTGTCTTGGTCGGGCTCACTTGTATTGAGGTCGAGAGACCTCGCGACCGTCTCTTGTTCAGTCGCAAACGATAGCTAACAGTGTTTTCGAGATACTCGGCGAGGAACGACAGATTTTTGGAATGAATTTCCTGAAAGTGCATTTTGGCTGGGCAGAAAATACAAGAACAAAGTAATACCTCTGCTGCCAAGAAGTTACGAACTGCATCGTTTCTCCTCGCAACGGCTTCGCGAACTTGGAGCGCAAGTCGCACCCGCATGTCGTGCTCTTCCTGTTTCGCAGTCTCGGCATTTTCGTTTGCCCAAACAATGGCCATCAAGTCCTCGTACTCGAATTTCTCCTGGACGCTGGCGTACAAGATTCGCAAAGACTCCCGGGCCTCGTTCGCGGGCAACGCAATCAGCAACGAAACTTTTTCGTCGCGCGACAGCAGCTTGAAATTTGCCGGAAGAGACGTGACGTAGTGCTGCTGCATGATTTGCTGGCGACTGTTCCTCATGCTGTCCTGCGAAGAGCGCGAGCTTACAAAGCTCTTCCGCCCGCCCGCGACAGTCTCTGCGCGGCTGGGATCGAGAAGCGAGCCTCCGCCACCCCCGCCAGCCCCGCCGCCCCCACTGTTCGCGCCACGGCCGCCGAGCTTGCTGCCACGCTTGGTCAGGCTGCTCAGGGTTATGGCGCCTCCGGCACCGCCATCGTCATCGAACGTCCCGCCGCCCCCGCGCGCCATCGGTGCCACAACCAAACTCGCCCGCGTACCCCCGCTGGCGCCGTTGTCTGCCTTCAGCACCATCACGGGCCCGTCCCACCCGCGACGGCGCGCCTGGCGCTCCAGCGCACACACGGTCCTGAGCACGGCCACGCCGCTCTTGCGCGTCGGGTCTTCCGTCTCGCCGCCCAGGAAAAGGTCCTTCAGACTGAACAGCATGCCCGGCTTGACGCCCACCGTCTTGCACAGCTCCAGAAAGAACACGGCTTTGTGGATCGTGAATTCGGGGCCTTTGTTCAGCAGCTTGCATTGCACATGAGGGAACATGTTGACGGCGAGGAGACAGAGAATGTCTGCGGGGCGCAGAAGTGCCACGAGGTCCGTAGATGGTGGCGTTTGTGACTGGGGGATCGAAAGTACGGCCACAATCCATTCCACTACACGCGGCCCATAGTCGTGATACATTTGCGCCGGACTTCGCCCTTTTTTAGAAGTCAGGATGAAAGCCAAGGTTGTTTTTTTTTTTAAAAAAAAAAAAGAGGAACCAACCAGGAACACCACCCATAGCTTCGTAATTTCTTTGAGCATCTTCAAGCGAAACCGACTTTTCCAACTTGTGCATCGCCCGCAGATTCAGAGAAAGCCTGAAAGTTTCGTCGCTATTCATTATGCGCATAAACTCCAGCTCTGCCTCTGTTGGGGCGTCTCCGTCCTTTAAAAAAAAAGTATAATATTGTCAGGATATACAATTACAGATGCACAGAGTCGGCTTCACAAGCCAGAAACTATTTCAATGCTTTGCATTGCTTTCATATCTTTCTGGCACAAAGGGGAAGAAATAAGTAAAAACAAATACCTTTCCACCATTGCCATTGTTGAGGATATCTTCATAGGCATTCGATATTTTCAACAGATGCGATTTGAATGCATTCACTTTGCTCTTGCGTCGCTCTAGCTTGTCCGATCCACCCTTATCTACGACGATTCCGTTTTCCAAGACAAGGCTAGACCTCACGTCCGAATTCTACAGGTAGGATATCAGCAAACCGATAAGAAAATTTTTTTGAAAACAAAAAAGAACAATATACGACACTGGATGAACAAAAAAAGGGAAGACAAAAAATAATACATTCCAAAACTTTTGGTTTTTTGTTTACCTTTGCCAAAGCAGCATGCGAGGCTTCCTTTTCCCGTTTTTCTCGCTTCAGTTTTTGCACGAGTCGCCTGGCACGCACGCCGCGCCAAGTCTTTTGCAGCACGATAGCGGCATCATTGGTTCGTTTCATTTCTGCAGCGCGATCGAGGGTGGTAACGCCGCGAAACGAGACGCGAACGACAAAATCGCTTCCAGACCCGGTTTTGCCCGCAGAAGCGTCGACATTGGGGATGATGGACGGAGTGCGAGAAATGTTGATGTCTCGAGGAGGCATCTGGACGGAGGTAAGATACTTGACGATGGCAGTGACGGCAGCCTCGGGAGGCATTTGGCGCCATTGGCGCGGGTCCCTGAATTGCGGGTCGAGATGTGGCGCGACGAGGGCACTGTAACGCGTGAGGAATTGGATGACGGGAAGCACGGTGTCAGGACCGGCGGCGAGCTGTTGCTGCTGCTGTTGCTGTTGTGTTGGATGAGTGGGACGCATAGGCATTGGGGTCGGTATGGGCATTTGCGGTTGCACAGACATAGGCATTGGCATAGGCATTGGCATAGGAATCGGCGCAGTTACGCGAGGGACGGGTAAAGGAGCACCAGGCGGGAGATTTCTGCCAGTTCCACTCATGGGCGGATACTGCTGCTGGATGGGCAACGGATTGTTTTGGGCCAGAGACGGCGCGCGCATCAACATCGACGATGGAGCAGGGCCAGAAGGCGACACAGAGGAAGTTGGGGGGCGCGGGGTGTAGGACGGAACAGATCCATTGTTGGACATCAACTGGGCTTGCTGATTCGCCAGAGACACGGTGCGCTGCGACATTGAGCCTGATCGAGAAAGCATCGACTGCTGTGCAAGAGAGTTTTGCTGGGCAATAGGGGACATCCGAGGCTGCTGGGGGATTTGGAATTGAACGGGTTGCGGGGGGCTGGGGAACGGTTGTTGCTGCTGTTGCTGTTGCTGCTGCTGCTGCTGCTGTTGCAAATGGAAGGCAGCGGCACCCGTTGGCGGAGGTAGGGACGAGGGAGACTCGGCGCGGCGATCGGCGATGATGTTATTGTTGATGTTGCCGTTGTTGCCATTGTTGATGAAGTTGTAGTTATTGTTATTGTTGTTGTTGATGTTGTTGATATTGTTGCTGCCGCCATTGGCGGTGGAGGGGCTGTTTCCGGGCGGGGATGCAGAGGGTGGAGGGGGCTGCTGCTGCTGCTGCTGCTGCTGGGCGGTCTTGCCCTTGCCGAAGAGACGGAACATGCCGGGAGGGGCGGGGGGTGGTTGTGTGTGGTGCGGTGGTGTGTGTGTGTGTGTGTGGTTGTTGGGTTTGTTTGTCGAAATCGAAATTGAACCTGCGCCCGACTGTCTGTGCCTGTGCCTGAGCCTGTGCCTGTGCATCTGCCTGTGCCTGACTGCCTGACTGCCTGCGTGTCTGAGTGCCTGCCTCTGCCTGCCTGCCTGCCTGGCGTGTGCGTGCGTGCGTGCGTGTCATTGCCGTCGCCATGATGTCCTCTGCATCCACTGCGTCTGCGCCTGCGTCTGCGTCTGTGCTGCCCTGCCCGCCGCCCATCCTGCACGTGCCGCCCTCCACCCCGATGTCTCCGCCAGGCTCCGTCCCCGCAAGTTCCTCCGTTCCAGCCGCCCTGCGCGCCTCACTGGCACAAGACGGTGGGTTGTCTTTGCGCCGGGGGGGGGGGGGGGGGGGGGGGGGCG
>JADHYT010000009.1:0-17908 GCA_027604725.1 Entophlyctis luteolus | reverse complement strand
TTCCCTTCTCTTCCCTTCTCGTCCAATCATTCATCCGCCCCGTAACAGAGCTGCTCGCTGCGAACATTTCGGCAAATTACAACATTGATGCTTCGCTCCCGTCTCAGGTCTGGCTCGTCATTCGTAGCTTCTCTTCTCACCTCTCCTTCCCTTTCAATTTACAGAAGCGCCTCATCGGAAGCATAATGCACAGGACCGAAATCGACAAGAAAGAGCTGACCTTGCGCGAAACCCGCGTCAAGAATCTCTTGGCTCAAAAAGATTCCTTAAACTCGCATTTCTCTTGGTCTTTTTGGGTGCCTATCGATAATTTTATTTCGTTTTTCTGTACTTCGGATCTGACTGTTTGCGTTCGTTCGTCGCCTCTAGGGCAATTCTGCCGAGTACGAACAAAAACTCAGGCAAGAGTTACTGGCAGCTCGAAATTCGCTGGAGCAAATGAAACAGCAAATGATCGATACTTCAGCGAGATTATTAAAAGAAATTGCTGTGGTTGGTTCATTTTATATTATTTTACACTCTTTTATATTATATTACTTTTTGTTTCGGTTTTTTTTTCACTTTCGTCTATACCTCTTCACTCAAACAATTTTTGTTCTCAAGCTTCAGTCCATGGACAACAAAAACGTTGAATTGGCTGCTTGGCGAAAAGAATTATCTGCCTTGCTTGATAAGGTAAAACAGTTGTTGTGTGGGCAAATAATTAATAGGGTTGCCGCACGACAGACTTTTGAAGATGACAAGAGTGACATTGCCTTGCGTCTAAGAATTATGAGCTCGAAAAGCAACTTTGCATCGGTGAGATATCAGCCATCGTCAAAAAAAAGACTGATCAAATACAAACCGATTCAGGCCCTCGATCAATTGGACCGGCACAAAGCCGCCGAGGGGGAACTCAAAGTAGCCAAAAAGCTGTTTACTGCAGCTATCGCTTTTTTGAAGCTTTTAGAAGAGAAGGACTCCGAAATTCCTGACTGGTTCCGTGCAAAATTTATTTTCGGTGAGTGTGTCGAAAGAAAGAAACCAGCAATAATTATTTCCACGCAGATGCAAAACAACTGACAACACAAGCGGATCTGTTCATTCAGAATGCATATTCAATAGACACAACTCTCCCCGACCAAGAAGCAATGTGCGTTGTTTTATTCGCCAAGTTCTCATTGACGCTTTTTCCACCAGTCCATCCCCCCCAGCCAACCCAAACCCAAATCCAACTGTCACGCAAACACTTGTCCACACTCTCCTTCACCGATCGACCCTCAAATTGGAACGAATCGCCGCCACAAATGCATATATCCAAGCCGCAAAAAGCACCACCGCAGACGCCATGGCCCGAGCGAAGGACGGTGTCTTTGCGGCTCAAGACGCTCTCAATGTCCAGCGCATCCTCGTCATGGAAACCGTGCTGGAGATCATCAAAATCGAAGAATCCGCTGCTTCAGGTGAACCTCTCACCGAGTGGCGGCGTCCCGGCGGTGCTCTGGTCGCTTCGTGGATGCTGGCCGCAGATGGTGTGAGCGAAATTGAGCTGCGCAATCGTCCAGCCCCGGGACCGATGCGAGTAGTCAATGAAGTTCCGACTGCCGCCGATGTTCTGCCCGAATATTGCGAGTGAACACGCCGGCCTGCAGAGATTGATTTTGTTCTGGTCTGGCACCGGAAACTGAATGTGTTTTGACTATTTGCACATAAAACAAAACGCCAACAAAGGGTTTTTTTTCACAACTCGCTTTTTTTGATTTTGCTTGCCCAAACCAAATGGTGGAGTTTTTTATTGAAACTAAACCACCTTGAAGACCCTGCATTCTCCACAAACACAACCCACAACGTGAATGTTATTCAGACGCGAGAAGGGTACAGCATCTGTTGGATAAAAAAAAAATAATCATGTGAGCCACCTGGCATAATAAAAGAGGGAGCTCACAATTCTGCAGTTGGCACCGAAGGCCTTCGGCGGCAGGTTCGATCTGAACTTTGCACGAACGGCTCCACTTGTGCCGTGCGCGCGAGTGACGCGACCCCAAATGCAGCGCAACTTGCTGCCGTTCACGACCTTCTTGGCCCTGTACACATATGCGACACGCTTGCCCAGATAGAATTCGGTGTCCTTGGCCGTCAATACGTTCTCGATTTGAAGCAGCGACGTGTTAGGGTGCGAGTTGCGGTGTCCGCGCTGGTGGCCGAGCACCTTGCCCTTTGCGTAGAGGCTGTGTTTTTGTGCGGTTCGAAAGGTTTCGAAGGTCAGTGATTCAATTCGATCTGTCGAGACGCCCTCATTGTTGAAGAAAGAAGGGCTGTTCCACACGATCGCCCCCGCATTCGCTGTACCCGCAGGAATACCCAGCGAGCATCTGGAAGACGCCCATCTGACATTCACAGGCCCAGCCCAGAAGGCGACACCATCACGAAACAACCGGATCCACGCAACTCTTTAATCCGATCCGAAGATATCTTGCCGCCATCGTGGCTGTGAATGGGGCAGGTGGATGGGGATGGGGGGTCTGGTGTGGACTGACCGAACGATTTGCTTCTGCATTTTTCGGATTTGTTTGGAGGGTGGTTGACCTGGACTCATGCAACCCCTAAAACCCACCATTTGAGAGTATCTCAGAAAATACTGCGGCCCCTCAATCATTTTTGTTGCGCTGCACATTGCGCTGTTCGAATAGGCGGTAGAAAATCATGTCTGCGAGACCAAGGAAAAGAAAAAATAAGGAAAAAAAAATATAGATAGAGCATGCGACTCCTGCAATGGCGAGAATAACACAGCTGCCCGCGCTGACGATGCAGAAATTAGGCACTTATGTACTTTAAGGGTGTGAATGACAATCTCTCTTTGTGAAAGTGACAAGTTGCTCAAACGACAACTGACACGGGCGCTGATCGACAGCATGGAGAGACACGTTTCTGGCCCTATATCCTCGACTACTTCAGCACATGTAGTGGTGTCGTCGTCCTCCATACTGCGTGGCAACCAGCAAACTTCAAGCAGCAACGGCATCAATCTAGGAAATGCCATCTCCACACAGCAACAGCTCCCAGTGTCGCGAACGCCCCCGATGCGCGCTCAGACGTTGCAATATTACCAAACGACTATACCGCGCACCACCAGCGGCAGCAGTAGCAGCAGCAGCAATGTTGTCAGGATTTCTGCAGGCAGCCAAGTGGCCGCGGTCAGCAGTGGCTTCCAGACTGCGCGACGCGTTCTGAGCGCCTCGTCTGCAGGTGCCGCCTTCCGCGCTCCTCCTCCATCATCGGCGACCAACTTCAACATCAACTTTGGCGCACCCGCATCCTCGGCATCCGCTCTCGCGCACCCTGACCACCCAGCGACTGCCACCAACCAGTATCCACAAGTTCCGGCCTCCGCCGCGGCTGCTTCCGCGGCCGGCCAGCACGCGCCACACAACCCCAACGTACCACCCGCGTCGCCGCTGCTAGCGGCAACGGCTCGTCTGCAGCGTGCCGTCCAGTCCACCGCGTCAATCCACCCCCAGTTCAGAAGCAAGGCTGTTTGCGAGCTGTTTTGTCGCCATTGCGGAGACATTGTGTGCACGCGGGTAAGACCCTTTTTGTTTTCTTTTCCCCGCAGATTTTCATTCATTTTTTTTTTCTTGACATTTGATTGCTTTTTTTTTGACGCTGAACAATTAAAATTTCTTTTGGCGCCACACCACCCACCCACCCCGCCTTTGTCCGTGCGTCCAGGGCATGAAAGCAATTCTGCTGGGAGACACGCGCATCGAGCTGTTCTCGACTGATTCGCCGCCCTGCAGGTGCCAGGCGTCTTTGCTCGCTGAAACTCACCTTCGCGCGCAGAGTTCAACTCGTCGATAATGACTACATGACCCGCAACTGCCAGTGCAGAATCAGGGACGTTGCCTGCCTGCAGTGGTTTGAATCCCCCTCACTGTTCCCGCTGCCGAACTCCTTCTCGTCCTTGGGGCATTCCATTCGCTGTCCACGCGCAGCGCAGCATGTTCTGACCTTCTCCCCCCCCCCCCCCCCATCCCAAACAGCGGCAACGTCATTGGATACCACGTCACGCAGCCTTGCGAAGTGTGCTTGGACTCGTGCAACAACGGCCACTTCTGGATGTTCCTTTCCGAGGGCGTCAAGGCAAAAGACCGCGAACACTTCAGTTGCGTTTGTTCCTGTCGTTTCATCGCGTTGCTCTGTCTAATTTGTTTTTTTTTTCTAGACAAGACTCTGCTGTGGGCGCATTTGCCCAGCGCGGATTTGGACATTGCGCCGGAAGTCGCGTATGAGATGATGTGCCGATAAGCGTCCGCGGCGAGTTGGGAACATTCCGCCAGCTGTGTTGTTGCTCCTCGACCAGACCGGATGCGCGTTTCTTTTCGTCCTTTCCGCTAAATACCAAACACTTGCTTGCACTTTTTTTCTTTTTTCTTCGTTTCTTTTTTGCACGAAAGGACCCAATGACAGAAAAGACACAGGAAACCGGTTTTAATTGTTTGAGGGAAAAAACACATTCTCAGTACATCGCAGGCGACGGGCCGTTCTTTTCCACGTAAGACGCGAACGTCCCTGGATTGTGCAGGAAGAAAAAAAAAAAATTCAGAGCATTGAAACACGAAAATTTTTTTTAAGTGGGTGGCAACAACGCACAGACCTGCACACGCCGGAGTTTCGGACGCAATCAGCGACAACAGCGCCTGCGGCAACCCCACGGGGTCGACGTGGGAAAAGTAGGTCAACAGCCATCCGTCGGCGTCCGGGTTCTTGTCGATGACCCAGCCCACAAGGTACACCTTGGCGCGCACTCTGCCCTTGACTTCTGGAACGCGCGCGTCCTCCGCCGACGCAAAAATCAGGTACGCCTTGGACTCGCTCTCCTTGACGGACCTGAACGTCAGACAAAAGTCTCGGCCGGACACCACGGGCCACTGGCCGTGCTGCAGCGAGTGGATGACAGTGTCGCCGGACGGGTACTTCTCGATCAGTTCCATGCCCTCGAACCGCTTGTCCCACGCCTTGCGGGTTTCCGGGTTGCGCAGCGAGTCGATCACCTGATCGATCGAAATGGCCGCCGCCAGCTTGGCCTGGCCCTTGGTGATGGGCATGTTTGTCGGCCGATCCTGCCCGGCAGGTTTCGAGTAGATGGTGGTCCTGTTGCCCTGCGCGCCAAGCACAAAGTCAGTGGCGGCCTCCAGCTCCTTGAGGTAGACTAGGCCGGCGTCGAGGACGGCGGAATGCGGGTTGACGGCCATTGTGCTCAGTGTGGGTGCGGTTGGGAGTCAAAGACACGGACGTCACACGTGGGGGTGTTGTGGGAATGTGAGTTCTGAAGTGCCGCCCCAGTCCCGACCAACGCGATTTATAAGGGATTTTCCGGCCTCTTTTCTGTTTCAGGTGGGGTTTTTCCGCCGATTTTGCGAGTGATGTTGCAGGCATGCGACAACCCACGTTTTGCTGCCTGTTGCTTGTGACTACGCTTGTTGCAGTTCCGGTGTGGTAGTGGGCATGGCTCAGGGGACTGTTGCGCGATAGGCACCCGAGGTTATGCGCGAATAGTGTGGTGGCCGTCTGAGCCTGTCGGCCCCCCGGCCACGCACTGCACCGAGAGCCGGTGGAGGGCAACGCGTATCGTTTGTTTTGGATGAGTGTGAGATACGTGACGTGTGCATGAGATGTGCTTGCAGGATGTGTGTGAGCGTGTGTGCCTGTCACGTCACGCAATGCTCAGGTTGTCGGCGCTGGCCGCCGTCTTCGTCGTTCTTGTAGCGTCCTCCTCTCCGGGCCCGGCCCCGGCGCCGCCTCCCTCCCTCTCGCTGACCATCGATCTCGATGCGCCGTCTGCCGCGCTGTCTGCCGAGTGGCTTTCACTGCCAGAGCTGTCGCGCTGGGCCGACCTACTCGTTTCTGGCTTCACACCGCCGACACTGTCAAAGCTGCGCGTCGCTCTTACGTCACCATCCGCTGTTGCTCTGTCTGATACCCGCGTTCTTTCTTCCTCGTCATCTACTGGAAGTCAACGTCGCCGCAAGCATACGTTTTCCGGCTCGCTCTCCCTGTCATTAGCTGAATGGATCCGCCGCGACATTGAGGATTCCTTTATCACGAGTCTAGCGTATTCTGGCTCTATTCAGCCATCCAGCAGCGAATTGTTTCCCTACTTGTCCGTCTCCCCCGCGAACTTGGTCGTCGCTTTCGAAGTTGGTACTTGTGGGAAGAGGCGCGTGCGTCGTGTCCACTTTGATTTCGCTGGATGCGTTCCTGCCGCTCGGTCGCAGGGCCCTGATCATGATGATGACGAAGCATCCTTCGATCCTGCGGACAATCCGCTGATGACTTCGTACATAAGTTGGGCAAACTTTTCCGCAGATTCGTCTGGATTCAAACAATGCGCGAACTCTTGCCGTGACGGCGTAATGCGTATTTCCGACGCATGGTCTCTTCGCGATCCGGTGAAATATTTTGCGTTGCGTTCTTGTTGTTCTAACAGGCGTCTAGCTTGGAACACCCACAAAGCTGGTTATATTTTCCACTTCTCCTGTTGCGGAATGTACGGCTCTGCATTTGCTGACATCTTCCAAGTTTTTCGGGATCCCAGCACCGCCTGTGAGGCACTTTTTTGACCATTTCTTTTCAATTCGTTATTTGAACACCATCAATCAGGTCTCATCGTTTGAAAAGGCTGCCTTTTGGAGTGATGATCGGGTAGCAATTATGGTTGGAGATCAACCAAAATCATCCCAGTGCATGAGCAACATCGATTCCGCTCTCGCGCCTTTGCCGTTCGGCAGCGCGAAGGAACAATCCACGTTCCGTGCATCGGAAAGTGGGCGTGAGTGTGAAGCGTTACTTGACAGCTTGGACTGGAAGATGTTTGCAAAAGTTTACGACAGTTACGTCTCTCAAGGTTCGTTCTTTATTTCTTCGACCGACAAATTGACTCAGAAACCCCCTGTTTTGCAGATGCAGAAGCTGAGAAATGGCCTTCGTTTTCGCAGATATTCTTTTCCTACAGTACAAGGCCTCTTCCCAACTGGAATGCCACTTTTGGATCTCTCCCGTGTTCCGAATGGTCGAAACTTGGAGAAACTTTCAGATTCAAGAACGCCGATGTTCAAATACCCACCCTCAACCTGCTAGGCCCGGAAGTTGAAGATTTTTCAGAGTTAATGTTCTTTTCCCTCAAGCTGGCATTGTCAAACCCAAATCCGCGAAAGAATTGGCCCACCGATCTTCCTGAATCATTTATCCGAAAGTTTTCACAGATTTGTGACAAATGCAAAAACTCGGCATCCATTTCGTACAATGCCATAGCCAAAGCGGCAAATGAAGTCACTGCTCTTCCTTGCAAGTCGACTGTTCTTGGCGGCCGTGGTGACAGACTTGCCGAGTTCTTTACTGCCCGCCGAAGCGAAATTAATCAGCTGATGCTTGGCCTGAATTCGATCGCATCCCAGAAATTGCTTTCTCCAAATATTGCGGACTCTTATCAAAGATACTATTTTGACTATGAGGACGAGTACTGGCGAGATGTCGATAACACCGAAAAGTCCCGTGACGGTGCAGCTTCGGGCGTCGCGTCCAGCGACGGTGGCGTTTTGGGTGGATTATTTTCGAAAGAGGTGGAAGTCTCAGATATGGGCCGGCTGGTCAATCTGTCAGAGACTGAAGCTGTTGTTTTCTTCGATAGGCGGGTCCTTTTTCCGAGCGTATGCTCGATGCTAAAGTTATATTTAGGTGTTCTTCGTCAACTAGATTGCAATTTTCGCTCCCGATAGCCATCCTCAGTCTCAAATACACAGTTGGTCGACATACTCTGGTTCCAATTTACATTCGGCTGAGTCATGAAATCAACATTCCATTCGAAGCCGAATTCGGCAAATCCTCTGGCCAGTACAAAATAACGTCGATATCGCGTGAATTTGGAGCTGAAGGTTTTGAAGACGGTGCTGTCCTCAAATTTTCTTCCGATGGTTCTCGTTTGGAAATGGACATATATTTCAAAAGAGACATGTTTGGAAGACATCTGCTCCATGTAGGATTTGGATTCAGTTGAGTATTTTTGAAGTTGGCTTGTGCTGATGCATTGGATAAAACAAAAACAGGCAAGTCGTCCAAAATGGATGAATTCTCTATTCCCATTGTGTGCGGATACACACCCGAGATTTCGAAAGCTGGATCGACAAACATTCGCTTGCCGTTGTCAAATCAGTTAGTGGATTGGTTCTCAGCGATTTCTGAGCCAGTGGCTGGTGCACCAATCAGATACCACGGTCAGTTTCTGATAACACAGTTGTTTTGCCACTTACACCCCAGCAGTCGTGTCGGTCGATGTGAAATCGCAGTCTGAAAACACGCCGTATCTTTCAACTCAGCTATCGTTTCTAACTGCGCAATCTCCAGTTATTGCCCTGCAGAATGCAAACCATTTCGGTCCTCATAGTCTGAATCTGCCGCCCGTGCTCAAATCAAAAATTGCTCTCACTGATGTTTGCGGCAATTTTGAGCCGGATGCGTTTTCTGCATTTGCTGGCAGCGGACGGTTGTTGTTCCGAAGCGATCTTTTGATTGTCGAGAGCTGTTTAGAAAAGAATATATACGGAATGGATGAAATCATGTTTGCGACAGGAAGCGAAATTGAGATGCCATCCCTGTTTATACTGACGTCGAAGAAAGACAAGACACAGAAAGTGAGTCTAGGTTCTTTGTTATCTTCTGAAATTTGATTTTGCATCAGCTGATGGTCATCAATGTGAATTGGGGCCCCAGGGATGTCCGGTTTCGCTCAAAGGAAGTGAACATTTTGCTTTTCTGCGTTGAATATTCACGGTTGACATACGGTTTGCCAATTGTCGTTGCTGGAGCTTTCAATGACAATGTCGGAGAGCTGCTTGGCACCGCTTTGGAAGTGTCTGGGCTCTGGCGGTATTTTGACCTTCACGATCTTGCATTTTGATAACCAATTTTGAAGAAATTTCTTCGTTCCTCCCACATCCCGCTTGCGTGAGGCGTTCATTTGGGCTCCCTCCATCCCAGTCCCCTTTGAAAAAAAATTGTCGCGCCAAATGGATCTGTCCTTCCGCCACGCACCTCACAGTTTGCTGACCTCAGTTGAAAGTTGCTTGGCGCCGTCGCCGTCAAATGCGGAGTTTGGTTCTTGCGAGCCGCTGAAAGAATACGGAAAGTTTTTTCGAAGAGCAGTTGGCGGCATTATTGCTGATGAACGTCTACTCGCTCCTCATGAAAGTTGCGCTGCGAAGATATCCGGCCATTTGCCGGTTGTTTACACTTTGGACAAAGGTGTGTGCAACTTTTTTATTCATTTTTTTTAAACATTTTTTTTTATTAAGGCGAAAAAATCACTGTCGTGACCTTTAACATTGGCGGTCTCAGTGTTTCGAGAATCGTGCGGCTGCAAAAAGAGAACCCTATGCTCTTCCCATATCTATCGTCCTTTGATATTGTTCTTCTTCAGACGACTCGGTATTCGTTTTCGGAAATTGACGACGAAGAAGACTTTGATTGTGAGGTTGTCGGTGACAAATTGGCCTCTGTTTTATCTGATGAACTGCGCAAACAAGCCGTTGCGAAAGATCCAAGGATCAAGAAGGAGGACTATTCATTCACGCATTATTCAAAACGTTATTCCAAGTCCAAGTTTGGAAGTCTGTTTGACAGTGATGGAACGGTGCCGACAAATCTGCACATTCTAGCGAAAGATATTGCCACCAAAAAAGGCATTCCAAAGCGTCTCCAAATGGTCGCGTGTACGTCAGAAAGCTATGGGCCTTTTTCCTCTCTTCTAGGCTGTCTGTTTAGGGTCAAAGAAGGAAATGACCTGAACTCCACGTTCTTCCTTTCAACGTTGGATGACACCCTGTGGATTCCGGACGATTCTGCCAAGACCAAGTTTTACAGTCCCTCACTGTCACGCATTTCCAACCACGGTCAAGATCGGTCTCCTTTCATCCCTCCAGTTTTTCAAACAGGAGTTGTCGAAGCGCCATTAACAAATCCAAATGAAGATTTATCGGCACACCAGAAAGGTGTGATGAAGCGATTGTATGCCAGCCTCTGTTTGTCTTTTTTGAACAATAATCCTCCGCCTTTCGAGTCTGAAAGTGAACTGGACTGTTCACGGTACCCCGTATTGTCAGCATTTGTCGGAACGTGGGGATGGACGAAAGATTTCTTGAAGGATCAACGGAGAGGAAAGTTGAATGCAACGTTTTCTGAGTTCAGGGGATTGATGGACGATGTCGAAAGTGTCATGTTTGTTGACCATTTCTTCCTCTTAGCTTTGTATGTCCCAACCCGCTTTTTTGTCACTCCGCAGAGCCCGCAAGAATCGCATTGGTAAGCCGTCGGGACTTCGAATTCGCGTAGTTGTCCCCTCCGAGCGCTCATCAAACGACTACTTGAAACATTTATATGGGGGGCAAACGGCCGCGTCACCAGACCGCAATTGGTTCACCAGCGAAAAGGATGGCATTTACAGCCAATGGCCATACTGGACTGATGCCAGCGGCCATGTCTCGGACTATATGGTTTTATGGACACGGAGTCCTACTACGGGAGTTGATGATTCCGGAAATGAGGCAGCTGTCGACTTGGCGTACGTTGATCCTTTCTTGGGGTCAAACGTCTGCAATGATTCCGTTGGTAGTATGTGGTGTATTAGCACGGCACCAGCCTGTATGCCAGACAAGGTTGATGGTGCTGCTGGAGTTCGGTTTGAGGCTGGAGGACGGGGGATGACTGCAAAACGGCGATGGTCTTCCTTGTTCGGAGAAGATACTGCTGGGTACAATGGTGCAGGGCGGTACGCTTCTCCGTGCCAAGAAGAGGGCAGTTCATGATAGCGCAGACATTGTTATGTTTATTCGACGAAAGAATTACGAAGTACGAAACCTTGCAACGTACGCCCTCAAAAATATTATCGTCACTTGTCTTTTGCGCGCTTTTTCAAAGTTTGGATTGTGCTTTTTCCCACACCGGTTCCTGCCAGCCCGCGGTCCCGCAGACCCGCCTGTTTTTCCCATGCCAAAATTCCTTCGTATTCACAACGCGTGAGATCTCCCACGTTGCTCGTATCGCGAATGCAGAACGCAACAGCCAGTGGATGCCGTAATAGCTTGCGAGCTTCCACAAAGGGAAGCAAAATACGGGTCGTGAACAGATACCACAGGCAGCCCAGAAAAACGCCAACCTGTACGCCGAACAATACTTGTTGAACTGAATGATAGCGTAGATACACGCGTGAAAACCACACTGCAGACGCCAGGCTGACAGTCGCGGCTGCCACTAGGTGCTTCCATCCTCGCCACCGATATTCCGTCTTCAGGTAAAGATGCAGAACAACCACAGTTGCATAGTATGCCATGAATTGCGCATGACTCGAAGGCATTCCGTATCCGTCGCCGAGATGTGCTAGTTTTGGCTTTGCTCAGTTTGGTTGTCGCACCAAGTACTACGACTCACGAGTTGGCCGCGGATCGCGGATATACTCTTTGAGCGCCGCGCCAACGCCTTCACCAACCAGCTGGCCGAGACAAATCGCCACGAGATACACATCGCGGCGGGTCGCAACCAGAGTTGCGTACGATACCATGATGAAGACGGGTGTCAGCGACACCAGCGCCATGAGCTTCCCCAGGTTGTCGCCTTCGTGGTACACGAAGTAGGTATAGGAGAAGGGCTTGAGGCCGGCGGCGTCCAACGGGGCTATGGTCATGGCAGGCGGCTTGTCGTTGGACAAAGGAAACGCGCCTGACAATGGAGTTGCCGGGGCCGCCCGACGTCAACGGCTCGGTCTCTCCCGACGACTGCATCCGCCTGCTGCACCGCCGCCACACGGCGCGCAGCCTCGCACTCGTCATCCCCGCTCTCAACACCAACAAGAAGGACGCGTCTGGCGCCTCGCCCGTCGAGGCTCTGGCAAATGAGCCCCCCGCCCATGCTATGCTGTCGGCACTGCTCCAAGAGCTCAGTCCCCGCTCCCCCACCCCATCCGAAGATTCGGTGCAAGTTCCATTGGTTCAAAAGCGCTCCAGCACCCTGAAAGCGCGTCAGGAGTCCTTCAAAGCAATTAAAAAACAGACCGAAGGCGTCGAAGTTGTTGATATCGAAGCACCTGCCGCCGATGTGCCGGTTCCTATCACTTCTGGCGCGTTCGTTGGGGAGCCAGACAACACTGTCGAAGCCACGACGGACGCAAATGTGAATGTCACTCAAAATGCGAAAGAACAGGGTGTGCTGGGAGATTATCTATTCCAGAAAACCATTGGCGAAGGTTGTTTCAGCAAAGTGAAAATGGCAATACATTTTCCAACAGGCCAAAAGGTGACTAGCTATTTCAGTTCTATTTGGTGGCACAAGTACACAAACCACGTGTTTCAGGTTGCTATAAAATGTATGGATAAAAAAGCAATGGAAAATGAAGTTGGTACAGCGGAAAGGACTGTGCGCGAAATCCTTGTCTTATCTCGCCTCCACCATCAAAACATTACTCGACTTCTTGAAGTTGTAGACACAAAAGACTTTATTTATCTCATTCTTGAATACGAAGAAGGCGGCGAGTTGTTTGACTATATAATTGCAAAGAATGCACTCCCAGAGGACGAGGCCAGAATTATGTTCAGACAGCTACTTGGCGCCATTCAATACTGCCACGCTCATGACATAGTGCATAGAGACCTTAAGCCCGAAAATAGTTAGTTCCTTTCATTTTGATGGTTGACGCATTATTTGCTTTCTTAAGTATTACTTGACTCAAATGGGAACGTCAAGTTGATCGACTTCGGTTTCGCAAACGTCATTCGCGAAGGCAATTTAATGGACACTTTTTGTGGGTCCCCATCTTACGCTGCTCCAGGTTCGGAGAGACGCGTTTTTCCCCCCCTTACACATGCAACAGAAATGATTACTCGAAAAAAGTACGCTGGAACGGGTGTTGATGTTTGGGCACTTGGTGTAATTCTTTTTGTACTTGTTTGTGGTTCTCATCCATTCGATCATCAACACATGGGAAGAATGTATTCAAATATTTTGTCTGGCAAATTTAAATTTCCGGAAAATATTCAATTGACCGAGGGTGAGAAGTGAAATTCCTCTTTTTATCTCCAAGAATGTTATGGCTGACCGTTCGAAGACGTGAAAAACCTAATCACCTCTATTCTCAATCCGAATCCTTCCGCTAGAGCACGGGTTTCTGATCTTCGTGAACATGCTTGGACAAATGACCGGGACACCTTGCCGAGGGTAGAATTTTACGGCACTGATGGCGAGTGCACTAGCACTTGCGCTATTAATACATTCAGAATGAATGATGAAAGTATTATTGAGGAAATCGGGCATCTAGGGTTCAGCAAAGAGGAAATTCAAAGCGCATGCAATTCTGCGGATCCGTCTCCGGTAATGGCAGCTTATTATCTGCTGTTTGCAAAAAGAAAGCGAGAGGACGCGCAAATGAATGGATCTAATTTCACTGATGCGAAACCGCAAGATAACCCAAAACGAACAAATGAGATTAGCTTTACCGTTGACGAGCAAAGGAAAAAACCAAATAATCTTGGCTTGAGTGTGCAAACGCAAGTCGAAGATATCGCTGCAGATACAGATTTTGTCCCACGTACTCCCTTCGCTTCAACGTTGTCACCGAACCAAAATCAAAACTGCTCTCTGAGAGCAGTCGTCTACGATAGCGAGAATCCCAATTATGTCGCCAAAAGCCCGACTTCCGGCACGCTAATGAGTGCAAGCACCGCGTCAGGTCCCTCTCCATTGTCAGCAAACTCTGGTCGATCGTCTCTTTTTTCCAAAATCAGATCGACTTTGGGCGGACCCCCAGTTTCCTCTAAATCTAGAAATTTTCCCAGCAAAGCAATCGGTCGTAGATTCAAAATTTCCAAAGTTAACTTGCTTGAATTCACTCGCGATATTGAAGCAAAGCTCAAACAAAGTGGCGTGTCTTGGGAGATGGGTGAAGGCGGGATTTACAATTGCAGTTGCATTTGTGTGCCAGAAACTGCCGATGTTGCTGATTTGGAGTTTGCATCTTTGATAAGAAGCCTCAAATTCGAAGACACTGGAAATCCATCTGAGCCGATTTCCTTTAAAATAAAAATTCAAGACACTGGCCAATCTGAGATTATTTTAACCCTCGACGATATTGACGACGAAAATGCGGGAAGAATAATGGACCGCATGCTGTTATTGGAACACTTTGAAAGCAATGAACTACCTCAATAAAAATACGCCTTTTTCAAATTTCCAAAAAAAAAAAAAACAAAAAAAAAAACAAAAAACAAGAGTGTTAAAGAGTAAACTAAGATGCTCTACACAAACCTGCTTTGATCCCTTCAATACCCAATGCCAAAGTACCAGCAGGAAGTTGCGTTGTTCCCATCAAACCTTTAAGTTCAGATATCTTCTCCTTTTCCTTCCTAATCAAGCGCGTTTCAGAATCAGTACAATTATTGGAGAGAAATAGATACCTCAAAACATTGAACACTCGAGCCATGCGCCCAAGAGCCAATATTTTACTCTTGATCACTTTTTTTCTGTTTGCGTCTTGGTCATTTCCTGTTGACACGGATTCAGTGTCGGCAGTATACAAAAAACAGAAAGTGGGACAACCTTCATCGATCATGACCGAAGAATCTTCCAATTCCTCCTTGCTGCAGATGCTCAATATTGCCGCAAGCATATCGGTAACTTGGAAAAATATTTTACAATTTAAACAAGGAAAGCAGATCCCACTTTTTTCGCCAACAAACGGAAGCGACCATGTGAAAACATCCATAAAATTGGGCAACCAATATGGATGCGGAGAACAATTAAACTGACGAATGTTCATGACATTGTTCTCGTATTTTAAGACTGCCGCCTTGTTGTTGTAAACATCAAGGTAATTCGGAGCAGAGAATATTGAAATCAAAGCCGGGAAGCCGGTTGTGCGAGTCTTGCGGAACATCTTGTACCTATCATTAATCAACACGCCGTGAGATCTTCGAATTTCCAACTTTGCTTTTTTTACCCCAAGTCCTGCGCTTCATGTGCCCTTATTATCGATAATAATCCGTTCTTTTCCAAAAAAGTGCATGCGGAATTGTAACTGAAATTGTAACTGCAACCTCGCGTGGAATTGTGCACAAAATATTCATCTGTTTGTTCTTGGCCAAAATGCTCCAGTGGATCGGACCACAAAATATCGCACATCAATCCACTAGTTGGTGGTTCGCGAAACCGATCAATCTGAATAACGATGCTCTGTCAGAAAACAAAACAATTTCCGTGACCCACATTGTCAAAATCGTTTAATGTAGTTAGTTCGGGGGATAATCCTCCGTGAATGCATAAAAATTGCTTATTCATTATGGCACCAAGGGGAAGCGCGCGAAAACTTTCAATGCAAGCTTCATAGAGCTCGATGGAGTACTTGTGTTCGCCTGGAATGAAAAATAAAGGTCATTAAAAATATCCACTTGAATTTTCGTCGCCATATACATTCAAGTTTGAAAGTGAAATAATCGGTCAAGTGCCTGCATTCATGATTGCCCCGAAGGAGGAATACTGACTGTGGATACCATATCTTCATGCTCCAGAGCAAAAGCATACACTGCCAAAGGTTGTAAGTATCAATAGTCCGCCGCCGTCGATACCTCGATGGAATAATAGCCACGGTCGACGTAGTCACCCAAAAATAAGTAGCGAGTTGTCTTAGGATCGCCTCCAACTTCCAGGAGCTTCATAAGGTCGAAATATTGGCCGTGAATGTCTCCGCAAACTAAAAGAAACGATTGTTAAACCAAGATTTAAATACCTAAACTCACCGGTTATCGGCGCCGCAACATCCAACAAGTTCGGCTCGGCCTTCAATAACTCAGTTCCGTTCTTGATTACGTACATTGCGTGCTCCAGCTTAATGCGTCCCTCGTGAATGAAATGGTTCTTGAGAAAATCCAGATCGGGCTTCGTTGGATCGGTTTTTGAGAAGAACTCTGCATCTGAAGGAATGGAAGTGACGGGCACGGGAACATCTAGTGAAGCAAAAGGGGTAAAGAGGCTACTCGTTCGGTTCCAGTGATACCAGTGATGACGCGCTCGCGAGTTGAGACGGTGCGGCCGTCATCAAGAACAAAGACGGAGAAGTCAGTAGGCGGGCGATTTGGATCGGGCGTCGACTGTTCCGTCTCGAGTGCTTGTGCAACGACAGCCGCATGCGCGTCCGAAGAAGAAGGGTCGGCCATATGGGCGAAGTTGTTTTTGGATGAAATTTGGTTGTTATTCCAGTTCAATCAATTGTTTCCTTCAGCTCCCGATTATTGCCCCATTCGCGCACTTTCAGGCGCCGCAGCGTGACAATCGCGGCTGGGACCTCGCCTTCGAGACGATTGTTGTCTAGCCGAAGCTTCCACATCGCCGTTAGCCTTCCAAGGGACGCCGGTATCAAGCCGCTCAGCTGGTTATGGTTCAACTCCAAACTTGAAATGCACACCAGGTTGCCCAACGCCTCCGGAATCTCCCCAGCTAGATTGTTGAAACTCAAATTTAAGCTCGCCCCAATAGTTTTCAACTGATGTTTTGTTGAAATTGCATCAAGGGCCGTTGCAATTGCATCGGCATTGTCCAGTGCCAGGTTCTGAAAAGAATGCAAATCGCCCAATCCCGATGGAATTGGACCATGAAGAATATTGTGTGACAAATCGAGGGCTTGCATGGATTGGAGGCAACCAATATCTGACGGTATTGTCCCAGAAAGTTGATTATGCGATAGATCACAAAACTTAAGAAATTTCAAATGACAAAGAGTAGAAGGAATAGAGCCAGTCAGAAAATTGTCATTCAAGTATAAATGTTTGAGGTTATGCAGGTTGCCGATTGTTTCTGGGATACTTCCATGAAGCGAATTGTGCGCAAGGCCCAAGTGCACAAGCAAGTGGAGCCGACCGATGGCATCAGGAATGCGGCCAAAGACCGGCCGATCCATGTGCGAAGGTCGACGTGCGACAGGGTGGAAGTGCGGATCGGAATACGCGTCGATGGAGGCGAGACACGGGGCGAGAACAAGATCGGCGTAGGCGGAGACAAGGGGCTCCGGGGCGCGGAACCAGAATGCGGCCCAAGGAAACCGCGCGAAAGGCGAAACACCGTCGATGGATGTGGGGTGTTTGCCGGGGCCGCGCGAAGGCACGAAGCGGGCGAGCACGGCGAGGGCAAAGTGTCTGTGGCGCAGGGCAGCGGCGACTGCGCGGCACAGGCGCAGGCCGTTCACAAGCCCACACACGCACACGCGCGGGTCAATCCACGCAAACACCCGTTGCACCAGCTCCGGCGGCAGAGACGCCAGCGACGGCGCTGGGGGCGGCGGCGGAGGCGGCAGGAACGTGGCTGTATCGAGCACGGCGATTTCTTCGAAACAAATCTGTAGTGTACAACAGAATCACTCACAGCGCGCGGTTGAATTGCTCATGCAATAAGCGTATCCTTGAAAGACTTAGCAAATATACTCAAAGCAGAACTTTTCAAGTGTTTGATGGGAATCTCACAAGCAAACTTCGAGGCTGTTGACCGATTGGTAGTAACAAATTCGCAGAAGTAACAAACGCAATGATATGTGACACGACTGATGATAGAGTTACTTGCCCTTTAAAAGACGCAGAAGCCCCTACAGTTGGCCATTTCAAAATATTGTTGCTCCACCGGTCGATGAGCAAAAACGGTGGGAAAAAAACAGAAGAACGCGAAACGAGACTGGTCGCGTTCAGAAAGCCGTTTTCTGTTGTGAAGAAAACGCTGCAACGCGATTTCAGCCCCAGAAGCCTTTGGCCTGATAGCCGACTTTTCTGAAAATAACTTTGTGATAAGAGCTTTCGCACGTCGGAACATGCTGCTGCTGCCACCACTCAAATCGTATACGAGCGATAAAAGA